>CAUYLG010002880.1:0-44738 GCA_963573385.1 Cacajao melanocephalus
ACAAGTCCTGCTGGTTTTGTTTCCAGTAGATCACAGATTTAATACATGGCATATGAATTATTTCTCTGCAAGTTATTGCTCAGAGAATTTCTTTTTTCTTTTTTTTTGAGATGGAGCCTTGCTCTTGTCGCCCAGGCTGGAGTACAGTGTCGCGATCTCGGCTCACTGCAACCTCCGCCTCTGAGGTTCATGCAATTCTTCTGACTCAGCCTCCTGAGTAGTTAGGACTTCAGGTGCATGCCACCACACCCAGCTAATTTTGTATTTTTAGTAGGGATGGGGTTTAGATCCTTTCTCATTTTTAAATTGGGTTATTTGTTTAGATCCTTTTCCATTTTTAGATCTTTTCCCATTTTTAAATTGGGTTATTTGTCTTTTTATTATTGAGTTGTAAGAGTCCTTTATATATCCTGGATACAATTCCCTGTGAGATATATGATTTGCAAGTATATATTCATTTTGGGGTTATCTTTCTTAAAAGTGTCCTTTGAAGCTCAGACTTAAAAACATTTGATTAAGTCCAATTTATCTTTTTCTTTGGTTGCCTGTGTTTTGAGTTTCATATTTAAGAAGTCACTGCCTACTCTGCAGGACAAGTTCCTGGAAGGCCTTGGCAACACGGATCCCTCTTTTCTCTTTTATAGTTCTTAAGAATAACTGTAGGATGTGCTAGCAATACCACATCCTGTGTGGTATTGGAACTGGCAGGAAAAGCCTGGGCTCTGTTCTTGCCTCTCCTAGAACAGGATGTCCTGCAGTGCTTTAACCCATTAAATGTAGCCCCTGGGTTTTAAACCCAGGGCAGAGTGCACTTTCAGAGTCTCTCAGCTGCAGTGCAACATGAGGCATATGCAGACAAGATTCCATCCATCCTAGGTAATTTTTCTGAGCCTTGAGAGGACAAAGTTTCATCATGAATCCTAAGCTTCTACTGCTTTTTGCTGCCTATCTGTGAGTAATAAAGTTGCTTTGCTCAACTTGTTATATGAATCATGCAAGTGATGGAAATTGCAGTTCAAGATGCAGTGGGCTGAAGTGGTGGTTGGCATGGTGATGACCTCTGTCATCCTTCATGCATTTCTCCCTGGGAAATTAACACAGTTTCCTGGGATTAGTAATAGTGCACAGCAAATCTGCTTCACATATACCTGCTAGAATAGATAGTTAGGCAGATATGAGCAGGGCAAGGGAGACCCCCTCCTCATACACCAGAATATCAGGTGATCATCAGGTGATGGTCAGGTGGTTGTTAAACTGTCTCTCAAAGATGATGATTGGTCACAGCCAGCATCATGGAAAGACAGTTTTCACATAGATAAAAAACATCTGGAGCTGGTGATCAGCAGCTTGCTGATAAGATCTCTGGAGTTGGGTGAATGGACTCAAGCATGTGCACAGAGGCTAAACGGCGAAGTTTAACTAACATATGACTCTAGGAACACCCTACTGGTAAGGGAAAAATGCCTCAAGTGAGCATGTGCACAACTTCAGTAAGAACACTATACTCAGCCCCTCCCAAGTGCTGGTGGGCCACTGAGCACACAGACAGCTTTCCCCAAGGGAAAAACATCAAGGGAGGAGAAACACAAGCCCTAGAACCATGGTGTTGTGTAAAACCCCAAGTTAAGCACTAAACAGGGCACTTAGGGCTCTCAGGATGCCTGCTTGGCCCTCTTCCAAGTGTACTTTTCTTCCCTTTACTCCTGCTCTAAAACTTGCCTGGGTCTTTTTCTCTACCTTAGACTTCTGCCTCTTGGCCACATTCTTTCCTCTCAGGAGTCTAGAATTGAGCTTACTACAGACCCATATGGATTTGCTGCTGGTTACATACACACCATCGTCACAAAGATGTATACCTATGCCTTCTTCCAAGAGTTTTTGCTTTTACATTTAGGTCTTTAATTCATTTTGAGTTAATTTTTTTTATAGTATGAGACAAGATCCAACTTCACTCTTTTGTACATACAAAAACAGTTTCCCCAGTACCATTTGTTAAAAAGACCATTCTTTCCCCATTGAATGGTCTTTGCTGGACTCTTGTCTAAGATTAATTGCCCATAAATTTATGAATTTATTTGAAGGTTCTCAATTCTATTCCATTGATCTATATGTTTATCTTGTTCCAGTACCATACTGTTTTGAATAATGTAGTTTAGTAATAAGCTTTGAAATTGTGAAATATGAATTGCTCAACATTTTTTCTACTTTTACAACACTGTTTTGGCTGATATTGGTACTTGGAACTTCCATATGAATTTAAACATTGGTTTGTCAATTTCCAGAAAAAAAATACAACTAGAATTTTGAAATTTTGATAGAGATTGAGTTGAATCTATAGATAAATTTGGGGAGTATTGACACTTAACAATGTTAAGTCCCTCCAATCCATGGACATAGAGTATTTATTCAGATCTTTAATTTCAATAATATTTTGCGCTTTTCAGTCTACAACTCTTTTCTGGTTTTTTTGTTTAATTTGTGCCAAGATATTTTATTATTTTGTTGCAATTATACACATAATTGTGCTCATAATTTCATTTTCAGATCATTCATTTATAACATACAGAAATACAATAGAACTTTTGGTATTAATCATTTATCCTGCACCTTGCTGAACTTGCTTATTAAATCTAGTGGAGTTGTATGAGTGCATGTGTATGTGTGTGAGAATTCATTAGTATTTTCTATATACAAGATTATGTCAGATGTCAACTGTAATTTGAGATTATGTTATATCTTCCTTTCTAGTCTCTTATTTTCCTAAAATAACTAATTTCTCTGGCTAGAATGAGGTTGTTACAGGTTGACTTTTTTTTTTTCTTTCAGTACTTTAAGAGTGATGCTTTCCTATTTTTTTTCCACTGGATACCCTAGAAAAAAAATTGTTTGTACTTTGCCTAGACTCGCCTGTACCCAATAGACAAAAGCCTTATGCAAGAATTTCCACTCACCCATCACAGAGTGCAGCAGAGAATGCATACCTGTAGCTTCAGGTACCAGATCTGAGGAAGGTGAGAAATGACACTGAAGTTGCAGTTCTGCATGGATTCACATGCATATTTTCTTTATTCTATCCAATGACAGAAGCCATAGATGAATGGTTCCTGGATAAGATGAAGATCTATTCTAAATTTTAAAATTTTAAATTCCTATGGTCTAATTTTAAGCTACTTTTCTCTCTGTGTGTGTGTGTGTGTGTGTGTGTGTAAGCCCTGAAGTGTAAGGCAGCAGTGAGCAGTGAGTGAGATCACTGATCATAGAATGAGAAGATAGTGAGTTTGTTTTGATTATGAGGATATCTCAAATGTGCCTCATTTTCAAAATGACCCCATTTGAATTTGTATGTCTCCTTTATTGAATATTCTCTTTCATCTGTGTTCCGTAGATTTGTTGGTCATATTTTTATTCTTGAAATCCAAGGGTCATCTTAATCTCTCTAATCTCCCTCACTTTTTACAGCAGACAGTGTTAAGACTATGTTCATTCTATATCCCAGGAGTTTATTCCCCTCTTTTAAATTCTGTTACTGTTGTTTCAGTTCAAAGCCTCATAATTTCCTGTCTAGTTTATTCCAATAATTTCCTTTTTTCTTTAAGAAATTTATTTTATCGTTTGTTCTATGAGACCTACCCTGCTAACACATTTTTGAGTGTATCATACAGTAATGTTAGCTATAGGTTAAATGTGCCACCTTTTTTCTTTCCCATTTTAACATCCTTCAATTCAGTTGCTCTTGACAACTTTGTCTAAAATATAGATGACCTAATTATTTTCTGGCTCAATAATATTAAAAGATCATGTTTGAAATTAAAAGAAAATTAAAAATCTTTAGATTCTCTATGGCTTAATTTTAAGCTACTTTTCTTGACTTAACCCCTAACGATGCTACACTGTGCTCCGGTTTTGTGGATCCCACGTGTGCTTTCACACTTCACTGACTGTCCCACTCCTCCCTCAGCCTAAACCTCCACTTTCTAATTCCACTATCCAATGCAAGCATTATTCAAGGTTGCTTTAAAACATTCTTTTTCACCAGTAGTCTTGGTTTTCACCTCTAACTCTGAACAAATGTAGTACTTTTTTTATGTCTCTCTTATGGCATTTTTCTCAGCCTCTACCACTTCTGTTTAAGTGTCTGTGTGTGTGTGTGTGTGTGTGTGTGTGTGTGTGTGTGTGTTAGTGTATCTGTCGGTTAGTGTAGCTGTATGTCTTTCTTCTCACTAAATGGTAAGCTCCTAGAAGAGAAAGTCTTGTTCGTCTTTGTGTTGTTAATAACATTTATCATAGTCCCTGATGTGGAAGAGCTATTATTTAATAACTCTTTAAATTAATTAAATTTCCCATTAGTCAAGATTGAATTTATCCTCCCTAAAATTTCTAAGCAAGTTGGTCTCAAAAAATACAAATCATTTTTTTTCTCTTTCCTGCTTCATCATTCTCCCTTTAGCCAAAAAGTTACTTGAGTGCTTATAATATAATTACGTGGGTCTAGGGCTACTGGGTCTTCTCAAGAGCGTTAAGATTGATATGT
This sequence comes from Cacajao melanocephalus, assembly GCA_963573385.1. Lineage (NCBI taxonomy): Eukaryota > Metazoa > Chordata > Mammalia > Primates > Pitheciidae > Cacajao > Cacajao melanocephalus. The sequence goes on from CAUYLG010002880.1 coordinate 4,532, forward strand.
ACACCTGTTATACTAGATAACTGAAGCCAGGATAATTTCCTATTGCTACTAGGTGATCACATCACTCTGAGTAGCTGGTGTTGTAGGGGTAACTTGCAGAGTCATTTTAGGCGGCCAATAATTTGTTGTGAATAAATACATTAGCCTCAGGCAAACTGACTACAAATCCTTGGGAATTACTTTATCTGACTAATCATTTTACTCTAAGCAGCTATAAGCAAGCTGTGGCCCCATCCCTGGATTTGTCAATACCACAATATGAGACATCCCTCAATGTCTTCCTAAGCTTGTCTCATTCTCAGCTTCTGATTGGATATTGTCATTTCTGGATGACTGAAAGACAGTGAAAAAAAAGACAGAAACTGCGGAAAGGGCAGAAGAGTGAGCCTAATGATGCAGCCATCAGTGAAAAGCTTCAAGCCAGGTCCCAGAACATCTGGAACCAGAATGCCCCACCTGCTCCCAGTGGAAAAGGCCACATAACAAAGAATCTGGGGGCTAGGGCAGGACCAGTAGGTATGTTCCATAAATAAGAAAGAGACCTTACATCTGTCTCTCTGTGTCTTCTCCACCCCAACCCAAATAGCCTGGCTGACCACACCACAGTCCCTGCATTAGCTCCTCCCTGTCAAGAAGGCCTACCTCCTGTGCAGCCTAAGTCAGGTGTCAGAAGTGGTCAAAACAGCCTCTCCACTAAATTCTAAGTATCTGAAGCTGGGTCTTAGGCATTGGCACTTTTTATCTACTCATCATCAATCAAAATATCGATGGCAGGTCACCATGGCAACTGTTCAATCTCATACCAGCCTTCCCAAGTGTCAAAACTTCTGCCCAGCCACAAGCAATGACACTAGCATTTACCCACATTATTGACAAGTTTGGTGCTCACTGTATAGGAAGGAGAAATAATGTCCTGTGTTCAAACCTCTAGAAACTGTCCTTATTCTTGTCTTTCTCCAGATAACTTGTAGTTCATCTTCTAGCAATATTTCTGTACCTTTCAGCTTCCTATTTTCAACTTTGATTAGTCATCCTTTAGCTGTTGTGCCCCTGGGCTTTTTCTAGTTCCTTTCTCATTCTATTAAAATGATTTTATTTTTAATTTTTATTCTGTTTTGAAAATTTCTTATGTTCTTGTTTATTTATAGAGACAGGGTCTCATTCTGTTACCCAGGCTGGAATTCGGTGGCATGATCCTATCTCACTGCAGCCTTGCAAGCAATCCTCCTGCTTCAGCTTCCTGAGTAGCTACAACTACAGGTATGACCAGCACACCCAGCCCTTTGTCATTCTTAATTCAACATGATGATAGTAGAGCAAACTGAATTAAATAAAATCCCTGGTTTCAAATGCCAGCTCTACAATTGGCTTAGTGTACATCCAGCACTTACCTTCCTTAAACTTCAATTTCTTTGTTAGTAAAATAGGAATAAGTAAAATAATCTTGGGTTGCTGGTAAGGATGAAATGAAATACCATATGTGAAATATCTAGCATAGTACTTCACCTATAGCGATATCCTGCCTAGTTTTCTCTCCCTCTTAAGCAAAGCCCAGGCTACCTTTAATGAATATTACAATGTGTTTTTCTAGAAGATGATTAAGCTGGTTTAACATAATTGTTGTGATGATACACTATGTTTGCTTAGAAAGAAATTAAGGTCGTTTTTGTAATCTTACTAGAAAAAAGTTATTCTTTCATTTCCAATCTTTGCCCTGAAACATATTCATAGTTGTGAGACATTGGACAAATTATTACTCTTTTGGGGGCTATAAAATTGGGGATAATACCTACACTAATAGTTCTCTTATTCCCAATTAAGGGAACAAGTCTCATGTAGCATATGGTCACAGTATCAGCAGATGTTGACCACATATGGTAATTTTGACATTTATGCTGATATTGTCTGGCACGTCTGGATTGACTGAAGCGGGATGACGTCTCTGGACAGATTGCTTTCCACCTGGATGGAACAAGCAAAAGAAATGCACCCTTGTTGTTTGTAGTAGATTTGGAAGATATCACACAGTATCGGGGGGTAATGACAGAATAACGAGTCATGGAGTTGCTTATGTCAGTGGTCCAGTAAGAGACAAACCATGAAACTCAGCAAAAAGCTGGAGCACAGCAATCCTAGACAATAATAACGTATCATAACAGTAGCCCAAACCTGTGTATATGAGTGTTTTAGTTTTAGGCATCATACTAGAGATTTTGATGAATTATTTTATTTAACCCAATGCTGTCAGGTAGGTACTATTACTATCTTCATTTTAGAGGTGAGGAATTGAGGCACAGAGAGGTTTATAGTCTTGCTCATGTTCAGGAGCCAGAATTGTGGTCTGCTTTATTTGATTCCAGAGCCTGTACTTTTAACTATTACCTCCTAGTGACCCATGGCAGGCAGCATCACATAGCTGGGTGGGCGGTGGGCATTTGAATGTCTTCTTGTGACATCCCGGATGAGACTTAAGGCTATGGACACAGTTCCTTTGAGAGAGAGGTATATTTCTTTAATCACGGCTGAGTTGGGGTTGAAGACTATACCTATCAGAAGTCACACTGTCCAAGACGTTAGATTAAAGATTACTAATGTTATATATTATGCATGTTGAATGGACATTTTTATTATGTATAGAAAATATATATGAAAAATTTTATTGTCTATGAAAATATACATGAAAAAACATCACAAGGTCAAGAGACCGAGACCATCCTGGCCAACATGGTGAAACCCTGTCTCTACTAAAAATACAAAAAAATTAGCTGGGTGTGGTGGTGCAAGCCTGTACTCCCAGCTACTCAGGAGGCTAAGGCAGGAGAATCACTTGAACCCAGGAGGCAGAGGTCAGAGTGAGCCAATATCGCACCACTGCACTCCAGCCTGGCCACAGAGGGAGACTCCAACTCAAATATATGTGTATGTATATATACATATGTAAAATATGCCAAGGTGAACACAAAAGATGTTTCTATAATTCTGAGGATTTCTATGGCAGGCAATAAAGATGTCACCATTGAGGGAGTATCATTGAATAGGAAAATATTTTAAAAGACCAAACAGAAGGCACAAGTTGGAAAATAATCAAATAAGAGAGACAGAGAAAATTTGGTTCAAATGATGGGCACTGGCAGAAGGGGAGAGAGAAAGGGGCTGGCCTTGTTATGACAGCCTTACAGTCTCTGGGAAGAGCAGGAGCTCAAATGCTCAGAGAACCTGGAAACATAGAATTAATGCATGAAAATAAAACAAATTATTCAGTAAACCGTAGAGTGCTGAATGAATATGAGGTATTTTTACAGACAATGACAGTGCTGGCAGGGTGGGCAGGAGACTAGAGAGAAGAGGGTGGATTTCTCTGGATGGCCAATAGGTGTATAACCATTCATTTATCCTTTTCACTTTTATTGCCTGTTTTACCCTGTTGTCCCTGGCATGTGATGGCATATATGTATTAGTAGATGAATGAGGGAAAGTTGACGTTGCTTGTTTTTATTTACAGAGAAGATAGGTCTGGAAATATCCTGGTAGATTTATTAGCAGGTAGGAACTGGGAAACATTGGAACACATTAAGAGGCAATGGGTGCTGGGTAGACAGTAACAGAAGCACTGAGAAGACCAAGCTGAGTTTGTAAATTGAGTCTTCATAAACCGTATATTGCTAATACAAACTGTAAGTAGGGCTGGGACATATTTAAATAGTAAAATGACAAAAAAGCAGACCAATGCTATAGCTTCTGTTTATTTCTTCTATAATTTAAAACATCTATCTTATTAAACTGAAAGAAATGAAGGTACTGGAACATTAATAAACAATTTACTTTTAACAGAAATGCTATCATTTGTGTCATTATCTACAATGACTGTATAATGTTCAAACTGAGACATTTTTGTATGTGAAAGAGGATGCTATTGACAATCATGCTGGGACGACAAGACTAAACCAGGACTGCAGGGTAGGTCACAACATCCACGTGCCAATCACAGACTTTCTAACATGTTGCTTTACTGCCATCTAGCAACGATGGAGGGGATTGCAGGAAATGTACACTACTTTCACAAAACGCATTTCAAATCAGCCCCAAAGTTGTGGTACATAGGGGTGATCTATAATGTCCCTTGCAACCAGATAGGTTCTGGATCTGTGTTATCTGCATATTTAATTATGTTCATATTTGTCAGGTGGTAGTGATGTCTTCTGTAGCAACCCTGATTGTCACATGTGGAAAACACAAAGCTGTAGATAGATTATACATATACACACATATTTATATTTTAATATTTATATATAATATATGTATATATTCATATTGAATAATATTTACATAAACATATTTGCATATATTTATATATAAATTTTATGTGATATAAAAATTTATATTCATATCAATAAATAATATGTATTTCTATAAATTTATTTATATAAAATGTTATACATTTTATGTTCTATTAACTATAATTAAATATATTTATGTTAAATATATATTAATACTGCAATATTTGTATAAATAAACATATAGATAGTGAGTCAAATAATCATATTGTATCAAATCTTAGAGACTAAATAGCGAAAGTCTCTCATTTTGAAGAGGAGGACACTGAGTCCCAGAGAAGTAAGGGCATTTGTCAAGATTTCACAGGTGAAGGGGAAAAAACAAAGCCAGATTTGGGATTAGAAAGCAATTTTTCTGACTCCACTTCTAGTGTCTATGAGTCTAGGGCTGCAAGAGAGGGAAAGGAAGAGTTGAGTGTTTGAAATAAGAGAGAAAAACATCATGCTCCCCTGGGCAGCCATGGGAGGAACAGAATTTGCTAGGACAGACCCCGAGTGGGGATTCTAGTCAGTGTTTCTCTGGCATCATCCCCTAAGAGGGTCGTGTTGCCGCCTGCTTTGCTCTTTGGTTTAGTCACTGCCCTCCAGGGAAAGTTGGCCTTATTCAGGAGGTGGACCTGCAGTACTCAGCAGGCTGTTGTTCCACAAATGTACATGTCATTGCCTCTGCTGAGTACGGTGACGGGGGAAGAGTTTGCAGGAGAACTGTGAGATAAAATCAGTAGGAATGTTTTGTGTTTTGGTAAGTAATATCAACCTCAGATATCTGGTCTCTGTACTTGAAAAATGGTTTTGGGCCCCTTCCTTCTACACATGTGGATTCCTCCTAATCCACAGAATGTCTAGTTCTATGTTTGGGTAGTTTCAGGAGCCCACTGCCCCGTGTGCCCATCACGATCATTAAAGATGTTAATTCATGGTCTTGTGCTCTTCTAGTAGCAGCTGCAGCCACAACAATCAACCTGCTTCTTTCTTCTGGGGTAGGAAGGTGAGGAAGGGGATTTTTCAAATGTCTTCTTGGAGTTCAGCGGGGAGGAGAGCAGCTAGAGCATTTGCACCGGGGAACTGACTCCATCATGCTGTGCCACTGCCACTGCAGAGATACATGGCTGAGTCCCTCGGCTCTGCAGGATGGATCTTCAACATGGAAGATGTTCCGTTAGGTCTTTCAGCTGTGAATCATTCCTTGGGCATCCCTGAATCAACTGCAGTGTTTTCGTATTGGAAGGAAATCAGAATCTCTATTTCTTGCCTCAGATTCTGTCAGTACCAGTAAACAAATATGTGACCAGACAATAAATCACACCTCATCATCACCTCCTGTCCCATCTCTGTGACCTGGTGTCTAGGGGTCTGGCTGACTCCAGGCTCTGAGTATCTTGTGGGAGAAGACAGAAGCCACAGAAGATGAACGGAAGCCCAAAGAAAACATCTTTTTGGTTTGTTTGTTTGTTTTGAGACAGGGTCTCTTTCTGTTGCCCAGGCTGGAGTAAAGTGGCATGATCTCTGCTCACCACAGCCTCCACCTCACAGGTTCAAGCGATCCTCCCACCTCAGCCTCCCAAGTAGCTGGGACTACAGGAGCATGCTACCATGCCTGCCTAAGTTTTACATTTTTTGGTAGAGAAGGGATTTCACCATGTTGACCAGGCTGGTCTCAAACTCTTGACCTCAAGTGATCCACCCGCCTTGACCTCCCAAACTGCTGGGATTATGGCCGTGAGCCACCACGCCCAGCCAAGAAACATCTTTTATGCAAGTTCTTATGTATACCTGAACTCACCTGCCCCTAAGAGACACAGGGTCACCCAGCAGAGGAGCCTGATGTCCATGGCGAGGTCAGGCAGGACAAGGCACACCCAGCTATGGGTTCTAATGTACAGTAGCAAACAGCACTGAAAGTTCTGGGTTCCCTTGGCCCCATGAGGTAGGATCTGGCCATGACATCGTGTCCCCAGCAACACCCAAAACCTCAGGGCACCTTCCATAGGAGATGGGGATCCTTGGTTCAAATATTTGGCCTCATCCTTATTTTGCTAAGTGGATGATGTAAACAGGGCTCCAATCCCACTTGCAGTGCTTAGGAAAGCTGAAGATTAAGAAAAACATAAGAGGAAGTGGAAAAGGAAAGAGAAGAAAGTGAGAATAGAAAAATGAAAACAAAATTGTAAAACACTACAGAAGAATTGCGATTTTATTAACCTTATGAAGTCCTCTGGCCAGAGCTTTAGCATAAACAGAAATACTCAGGAGCAATGATATGTATTCCACCAACAAGAAATTCCAACGACCCTGCCCTAGAATGCACCTGTTTAACCCATACCTCAGGTGATACTAAGAAAACTTGTCTCAGACCACACTTCAAAATTGTTTCTTTTCTTATTTATTTATTTATTTATTTACTGAGACAGAGTCTCTGTTGTCCAGGCTGGAATGCAGTGGCATGATCTTGGCTCACTGCAACCTCCACCTCCCGTGTTCAAGCAGGTTCAAGTGATTCTCCTGCCTCAGCCTCCCGAGTAGCTGGGATTACAGGCTCCTGCCACCACATCTGGCTAATTTTTGTATTAAAAATTTTTTCAGTAGAGATTTTTAAAAGGCTAAACAAAAAAGAAGATGACTTTCCCATTAAACTAGAATGTTCAAATTTAAATAGAACAAGAAGAATTTTCCTGGGAAAGAGAATATTAGATGAATAGTTTTAGTTTCTGGGAACTGCATTGAAAACAAAAAGAACAGGGATGAAATGAGAAACCTAGTTGAAAATGATGTAAATGAAACAGAACCAAAATTAATGCTCGGGACTTAGGGCATGGTCAGTATTGTCAAGAGCTTCAAAGAGATCAAGCAGGCAAAGAAACAAACATGTGTCTTTTGGTCTGGTAAATACGTAATTTTAATCTTTAGGAGAACAGTGGGGTTTTTTTTTTTCTTTATTTTTCCCCAGACAGAGTCTTGCTCTGTCACCAGGCTGGAGTGCAGCGGTGCAATCTCGGCTCGCTACAACCTCCACCTCCCAGCTTCAAGCGTTTCTCCCGCCTCAGCCTCCCAAGTAGCTGGGATTACAGGCATGCACCACCATGCCTGGCTAATTTTTGTATTTTTAGTAGAGACAAGGTTTCACCATGTTGGCCAGGATAGTCTTGATCTCTTACAGGTGTGAGCCAGTGCGCCCAGACAGGAGAACGGTTTTGTTAGAATGGAAATATTCCAAGAAAAAGCTGAAGATGGCCTCTAGAGGAGTGACTTCTCTGTGACAAAAGCAAAGATGTAAACCACCAATATCAAGACTGGGCTTGAGGGGGACCGAGAATTGAATGCTAAGGAACACTCACTTCTGGAAAGTGGGAAAAGGAACTTGAAATGAGAAGGTGGCTGGGCATGGTGGCTCACACCTGTAATCCCAGCACTTTGGAAGGCTGAGGAGGATAGATCACGAAGTCAGGAGTTCAAGAACAGCCCGGCCAATATGGTAAAACCCCATCTCTACTAAAAATACAAAAATTAGCTGGGTGTGGTGGCGCAGGCCTGTAGTCCCAGCTACTCAGGAGGCTGAGGCAGGAGAATTGCTTGAACCTGGGAGGCAGAGATTGCAGTGAGCCGAGATGGTACCACTGTACTCTAGCCTGGTGACATAGTGAGACTCTGTCAAGAAATAAAGAAAGAAAAAAGAAAGGAAGGAAGGAAGGAAGGAAGGAAGGAAGGAAGGAAGGAAGGAAGGAAAGAGGGAGGGGAGGAAGGAAGGAAGGAAGGAAGAAGGGAAGGAAGGAAGAAAGGAAGAAAGGAAGGAAGGAAGGAAGGAAAGAGGGAGGGGAGGAAGGAAGGAAGGAAGGAAGGAAGAAGGGAAGGAAGGAAGAAAGGAAGAAAGGAAGGAAGGAAGGAAGGACATTAAATAGAGCAGAAAAGTGATAAAGTGAGAACTTCTGTTTCAAGGAATCAGAGTGAATGTTTTCCCAAAATTCACTTACTTCCAGAAGTGAATTTTGGACTTCTGGAAGTAAGACAATGAGGTTCAACTTAAACTGAAATAAGAGTAGATTTAATTGGAGAGAATAAAGGAACTTTTCTCAAGGTGAATACTAGGTGGTGACCAGATTTGTGAACAGAATGGATCATCACATTTTAGCAGAGGTATTTGAATTCTATAACTCTCAACGTAAGTGTAGTCTCCTGTCTAGGTAGTGTTGATACCATAATGCCTCATTAGGAATACTGATGTTGAATACCTTGCCCCTCATTAGAATTTGAGTCATATACTTGAAGATTTTTAAATTGTCTGTGCATTAATATGTTTTACACCAAGAACACATTAATCTGCTCTCCTTCAGTGCCATAGAGGCCAATGAGTGAATTTGTAGGATCTGAAGTTTTCACACTTAAAATGGACATGCTTTTTATGTTATCTAGGGTTAATTTCTTAAGAAAAGATGAATCAGATTCTCTACGTGGTCTGATATTGTTCTAAATACTAAGGTTCTGATCCCCTCTCCAAACTCTTCTCTTTCCCAAGATCTCTATATTCCAGAAAATGTATTAATTTTCCCTGACTTCTCAATTGTGATGGATACCTATTGGATGTTCTGACTGGATTCTACCCCTTGAAATCCTTGGTCCATAAGATCAGAGGGACAGGCTCCCAGATACCATCTTGTTCAAAATAACTCAATTCCTTTGGATTTCCATGAGCATATTCTTGAGTAAAGCAGGATCACATTTTTTTTTTCCTCCTGCAATCTGCATTTGTAATCTAGCATGAGAGAGAGTCACGTTAGTCTCAATTGACTGGAAGGCTAACATCTGAATCTGCAATTTTCTAATCACTATGAGACCTAAGAAAGAGAAAAGACAACTTATATTAAAAGAGAATAAGGCCAACAAAATATGTGAAAAATGAGTTGTCAATTGGCCATGCCATCGTTCTAAGGTTTCGTTGCAGTTTATTTCCAAGAAGTTTCTGTGTTCTTGTTTTGTGGTTCTATGTGACATACATTTAGCCTTGTAATACATCCCCCTTTGGCTTAAGCTAGCTCTAGTTTCTGTTATTTCCTTCCAACCTAGTACACCACCTGCTTTGTTAGCTGGGTCTGCAATGAGTTTGTACCCTAAGATTAGCTAATATGTAATACTGTGGACTGGCTGCTGGCGCAAAAATACACTGCCGAATCCTGCATCTCTGTAGCCTGGATCTCAAGGCTACAGGATGAATTTTGGGGGCAGTTCGCTGAAAATCTTTTCTTGGGCATGCCTGTTTCATCAAAGACGTTTTCATTCTGGAAGGAAATCAATAACTTGAACTCTTTTTTCAAGACCTGTTGATACCAGAAAACATAACCATGTCCTATTATTGGGACACAATATAATATTGCTTTCTGTCCTTTCCCTTTGACAAGATGTCTTGGAGTCTGGGTGACTTCTTCACCAGGAGAACCTATAAAGAAAGCAGACAGGAGTCGGAGACTGAGCCCATGAGAGAGTCTGATGACATGGATGAAAGGCTTAGAGCAGGGGGATGACAAGTGCCAAACAGGGACTTACCTACAGCCAGGAGACAAAGGATTAGGAAGCAGGTGAATATTGGGCTCGTGGTAGAATTAGGGGAAAAGCAAGCAGCAGAGGCAGGTGGCTATCTGTGTGGCTCTCCCTGCCTCTAGCAGTGGCTTCTCTGTGACATGATCACTTGGTAGAATCCAATTGCTTTTGGCATCCTGCTTTATACAAGTAATACAAATTAACAGGATATATGAAACAATTGTATTCAGCCACTGGAAAGCAGGCAGTACAGGACCATAATTCTGCTAAAGCACCAAAACATGGGGGCAATTTCTGTACACACAGAGTGGTGAACAGAGCAACAGAGCATGGCAAATTTTGAGTTGCAGAAACAGAGGTTACAAAATCAGCAGGGGCTGAGGCAGCTAGAATTTTCAAGGAAAGACCACCAGAGAGGAGGAAGCTGCACAAGAACTCCAGCTGTCGGGAGGAATTATCTTAAATTTTTGGCTAAACAATAATCTGTGTCTGTGTAGGAAAAAGCTTTAAAAGGCATTGGAGAGAAACCCCAGAAAGGCTTCACCAGTATCTGCAGAATGACCATGCTCTAGCAATGAGACAAAATTAGGCTAGAGCAGGGGTTAGTGAACTACAGCCCACAGTCTGGATACCTATGTCTGTAAACAGTTTTATGGGCAGGGGGCTGGAGAGGAGAAGTAGTTTCAGAATGGCAGCATGAGGAGCTTTGAATACCCTCTTCTCAGAGGAAGAAAAACATAACAGCTGAAAATTTAAAAACAACCATTGGAGATTGCTGAAAATTCATGAGTCACGATCAGTTACCTGAATCTGACCTTGGGTTAATCCTTCTTGGCCTCCTAGTTAGAGAGTTGGAAACATCTAGTGTTGTTGATCTCTATAGGTGGTGATGTAATAAACTATTCCATAGTAGGAATTGCTGCCTTGTCTTTCAAAATTAAAATGAGAATGAGGACACATTCCTTCTCATCTTCTGAAACTGACATTCTATAGCTAGGAAGTACCAATTCTTTCTTGTACTAGTGAACCTTATCCACTCAAATATCCATTTATCCATTTATTCAATCCATCATTATAAGTATTTCAGCGCACTAAAGGCCATAAGATACATACTGGCTTTTAGAAAGCTATTCTGGTAGATTTCAGACACCCCATTTCTTCTGAACAAGCTGTGGTACTTTATATTTTTTATTCATATTAAAAATTTAGGCCAGACTCTAGTAATTTTAATATATCTTCTAAAGCACCACATCCAACTTTTTAATATAAATCCTATTTATATGCCACACATATAACTGGTTCATCAACAGATTTATATTAGGGAAAATAGTTAAATGCACTGTAAATAATGCATGACCCAGACAATTCGTTTGTCTTAAATTCTGGCACAAAGTTTTAGCAGTTCTAACTTTCCCGCTTGGTAAGAAGACTGTGAGACTGCACCAATGTTCCTATGAGGGAAGTTTCTCCTCTTTTTTTAGGGCATAGATTCATGAGAGTGAGGTTCTCTCTTGTTTAGGCTTGCCCTTAAATGCAAAGATCTATACAGGTATAGGATTCTTTACAAGTCTGGAGGCTCACAGATGTCTGCCAGACTGGGTTTGCACTGGCCAGCGTTAAGGTAACAGCCTCCTTCTTGTCCAGAGTAGCATTGTTCTCATCATGTACATCTGTTTGGTTTATAACTTCCAGGAGTTTTAAACAAGTCTGTCTGATTTGTTTATTACCTTATTCCCAGAACCTGGAACAATGTCTGCTATACAGAAGTTCCTAAATACATATTTCCTGAACAAATGGCATAAGAATAAACATCAGTGCCAGTCCAAGTCCTGAGTCTTGTTTACAGCATTGTAAGTTTCATCACTCACATCTTAGTGTCACCTCTGTTTCTGTCTCTGTGATCAGGATATGCACCGAGTCTGTGGGACTAGAGTATAGGAGCAGGGGCTGGAGAGAAAAATGAGAGTGAATATTGAATTACCAGAGGAAGGTGTGGAAACAGACTAGAGTGTGAGTGCCCAAGGTGGACAGGCCATCTATGCCCAGGACTCACTGCCCTCAGGAGGCAAAGGGGCTCATAGCAGAGGAACCTGGTGCCATAAGCAGGCTTGGGGGATCAGGGGGCCTCAAGCTTCAGAGTTCTAAGGGCTCTGCCTCCAAATTATGTGTGCTGTTTCTTATTTTGTCTCTATTACCTACGGCTCTCTAAAACCCTACACATATTTGCTTGGTAAGAAACTGGCAAGTTTTTTGGATCAAAGAGGGGTCCCAGACTCTCAGATAAAATAAAACAGAGTTAGTTTTTCTAGATCAAACTAATGTGTTGTCAGCATTAGCAGCATACCTCAGAGAGCATACAGGTGACTAGTTCATGTCTATTCTTAATGAGGAAGGCAAACAGGAAGAAAGGAAAGAAGGAAGGAGGAAAGATTGAGAAGGACAAGAGAGAAATCATTTTATTTTTATTGAACCTGAGCTTCCTCCAGAAAGACAGGCTTTATGCAGGTCATATAAATTAATCAATCACCTCTAAATAGTGTGGTTCTAAGTTGTATGGTTCATGCAGAGGACTCATGAAAAGGTCTAAGCCAGCCTCTCTAGCTAAATCCAGGGTTCTAGTCCCTGTGGTGAAAGTGCTCTTCTGTCTCTTCTGTCCCAGGGGGTGTATATCTGTGATACCACCACACGAACCCACTCTCGGATTCCAAGAGTCCTTTTCTGACATGATCAACTTGCAGTTTATGATGACCCTTTCCCTGTATCTCCCAGCCTTCTGGACTGCATGTTGGGCGACTCTGGATAGAGGTGCTCCACAGCTTCTCTCACCACTACACCCTGAACATCCTCTCATTTCTTCATCCACATTCCATCCTCATAGGCTCCCTACCATGTACATAAGCACGGTTCAAAGTTTACTGCTTGAAGAAAACACCTCAGCATCTCTACAAGTTAAAGAGTTTATGTTTAATTTCTCACCTTCTAAGGGCGGCTCATCCATCTTTAAAGGATCCCTTGGGATCAGGATTTAAGGTCAGCATTTTTTACCCTTCACCCTCCCAGGTTTATCCTAAAGACCTTCTTACTCTATGTTGGTCCTCAGTGCCACTCAGTACTGGTCAACCAGTGAGGCATAGTCACAGCGGCTCAACCCTCTGGCCAAGACCCAAAGGAAAGCGAGTGCAATGTTGGGTGAGAGTGTGGAAATCTTCCAGCTTATCACCATTTACCTTCCTATCTGAAGGTCTGGCTTAGAATCCACGTAAACTCTGAAGAGAGAATGAGCTCCAGAAGTAAATTGTCTACATTTCTATCCTGGCTCCACCACAAACGAGATGTGATAAAGGGCTAGTTACTTGTCTGTGTCTTAGTTTCCCCATCGATAAATGAGTGAGATTACAATAGTACCTACTTTTTGAGGTTGTTGTAAGATTACATGAACTATAAATATATGTGAAGAAGACTTAAGGTCCAGCATGTAGTAAGTGCTTAGTAAATGTTAGCTATCATTGTATTATCATTAATATCAACAAAGCAATGTAAAAGCTCTTTTGTAATAGATCTTGATTTTTTTAGAATATCTTTATTCAATGTGCAAAATTTTATGTTTTTAGATAGCCATATAACTATATTTTCTGCTTTTTTCTCAGAATACCATTCTCATCGAGGGATGTTAATTATAAGATAATTTCTAAATATGTACTTCCATGTGGCAATTTATGAGGTTTCAATATTTCTTGCTCAGCATTTTGTTTTTCTTCATTAAGGGGAGCAGGAACTCCCTTCTTCTTCCCTCCTGTAGCTGTTCTTTCATTGATGTTTGCTGGAGCCATTATGCACCTCAGTGACATTATTATTCTCTTCTATACCGATGGCTCCATGATCTTCATCTCCACATGTACTCTATTTTCAGTATCATTTCTTTATATATTTATGATTTCCATTTGGCCATCACAATAGTACCTCTAACTCCAGATAGGAGCAGATTAATGTATGGTCTTTTCTTTTTTTTCTCTGTCTCTTCAATGTATTTTTTTCCCCTGAGAGATTTTTATCTTGAGATACTTGTGTTTTCATTCTCCCATTAATGAGGTAGTTGCTCCAGGTCTGGGCTAAAAACATGTGGATTGTCCAGGAGTATGAAATCCTATGAGTTATTCAAATGCCAGAGACTTGAGTTTATATAACCTTGGGTCTCCATAATCCTTCACATATCACCTCATATTTCTAAGCCTCTGACTTAGATTAAAATAATCAAAGAAGAAAGAAAAGGCTTCCATTCATCTTCTGAAAGGACAGCATGGATTCTCAATGTGATTCTGGGAAATACCACAAGCTGAATGCCAGGCATGTGTAACCACTTTTCCACTCTTGGCATAACTGTCAATGGTTTTTATTGATTTGTGCCTAACTTCTGTCTACAGATGAGATATTGACAGCCACAAACCCACTTCCTATTGTTGTAAGGAGTGGTGGGGGAGGAGTCCTAGAGAAAGCACCTAGATCTGGGAAATGATGAGGTTTATGAACAGAGGGGAGGCAGCACTGCAGCTGTGTGTCTCTGCTGCTGGCACACAGGTACGTGGCTGTGTCCCCCAGGCCTGATGAGCGGATGTCAAGAAAGCAGAAAGAGGTGTTCAGCCTCCTGGATTGGAAGTTATCAGGGGTGTCTGCTTCATTGTTCAACTCTTTGTCATAGTAGTAGAACAGCAGCTTTGGGGCCTGACTTGGCTTCTGCTGGTACCAGTACATGATATCATGGTTCAGATTCTGAGAACAGCCCAGAGTCACTGGCTTTCCCAACTGGGTAACCTGGTATCTTGGGTTCTGGATGACCATGGCATCCCCATGACCTGAAGAGAAAGAAGACAAATTTGTAGTCAGAGTGAAGGAGGACAGTGTTGCTGCCGTGAATGAAAGGCGCAGACTGAGGACAAGATAGTTTTAGTCAAAAATTTTCTTTCTACCCAGGACTCACCTGCTCCAAGGAGACAAAGAGCCACCCAGTGGAGAAACCCAGGACCCATGGCCGGAATACCACCTCATACAGGAATGAAGCATCTGTCTGTCTCAGGCTCTGATTCCTGGGTTGGGAGGCAGGAGTTTGGAGAGTCCCCAGTCCCTGATAGGCAGATTTGCCTGTGATGACTGTTGCTGTTGACCTCACCAGGGCTGGGGTCATTCCTCGTTGCATTGTTATACACAACTTCTTTCTTGGCAGGTACATGGGCTTGTCTGGAACAGGGATGGAACAGATGTTTATTTTCTATATCGTTTGCTGCTTCTTTGAGACAGGCATTCCTGTATTTGCCCTGTCCCTGTCTCTATCCCATGTTTATCCAGTTCTCTTCCTTTACCCCACTTTTCTCACATCCTAAAAAGTAGCCCAGCGGTTTCTCCATACAGGTAGCATTTGCTAAAATCTCACTCGGAAACCATTAAGATAATACCTTTGCTTTTTGCTACTCACATTAAAGATGGATGAATGCGATTAGGTACTTAGTGTATTTATTATAGAAAATTAATTTCTATTTACATCATGAAACTATATTTTAAAATGTTGGTGCCTAGATTTAGGAAAACTGATTACATAATATTTGGAGTACAGAGATATATGCGGTAAGTAGGGTTGTATCTGACCTAGTCCAGGAACTGTGAAAAATGATACTTGAGAAGAGGGTCCTTATGCCTGTAATTATTGTAGGTGTCATATAGACCTTGGCTACTCCATGTGGGCCATGGACTGGCAGCTTTGGCATCACTTGGACTTTCGTTCAAAATACAGGGAATCTTAGGCTGTACCCCAGACTGATTGGATTAGAATCCACATTTTAACCAGGTCATAATTTACATGCACATTTAAGTTTGAGGAACCCTGGGCTAAGAGGATTTTTGGAGATGTTGGAGAAATATATGCAAAGCAGTATGTTAAGGGCACATTATAAGAAATGATATTATGTAAGGATGGTTCAGATAGAATCATTTGCATGATGGCCTTCCTAAGAATATCATTTCTTTTTTGTCCTAAAGCAGACAATTAGAAGTTGAATATTAGAACCTTGCTGGACTAGCTGCCATGAATCTGTACCTTTCCCCGGTCTGACTAGGAGAAGAATAAGGACAATCCATTTCAAGTCATAGGTAGCAATTCATGATTTTTTAGTGGTCTAGGAACCTGTAGAAGACTCACTATTATGAAGATACCCGTGTTCAATTAATATAGAGTTTTAATATGATTTCATTCAAAATGTCAGATTGAATAAGGCTGATAATAATTTTAATAAGCATGGAAATTTGAAGCTGTGTCATAAATGACATTTGTAGGCACAGTGTGGCAAACAGCAGGAAATACTTGAGGCTAGAGGTGACTGTTTTCAAGGTTCCCATGGCCTGGGTCTTGCCTGACTTCTGTTGTGGTTGAGGGGATTATTACAGCGGCATGCCTGTCATCCATTCATGGAACTCCATTGGTGAGCTCTTGTCTACATCACAGGGTGAGTCTGGCCCATCCGTGTAGCCAGGTTGGTCTACATCGCATGTGTGTAGCCTCACCGTCCTCATGGCACCCTGCTGAGTCTACTGACAACACCACTTCAGGACAATGAGAGTGATCAGCATGGTGAAGCATTGAAAGGCTTTCAATTCCACCAGATCCAACCATATGCTGTGTATTTATGACTGTAGACACTTAAATCCAAACAGACATGTTCTCTTAGGGATTCTGTAAGAAATACCTTGTTAGGTTTTGCAATTTGTTCTGAGTTGGTCTCATGTGGTGTCATGCCCAGGGTCTGCTTCAGAGTTGCCATCTCTCATGTGTCCAGGCTTAGGATGAATTTTCTGTCATAGGGTGATAATTAAGGGAGAACCTTTACTGATGAAAGAGAAAACACAAAGGCCAAGGGCAGCATGGGAGGAGAAGACCCAGGTCCCTCATCCTCCCATCATGCCAAAGACAGGTGTGCTGGGTGCAGGGGTCCAGGCTGCTTAGCACTAGACATTCCAGTTTTGAAATATCAGCTGTTTATAGGACTTGCCGTCCTTGACTTCTTCATGTATAATTTAAATTGCAGCTTTTATCACTTCCTGGAAAGTGCAAAGATCTTAGAGCCCTTATCTTCATTTATTCTTTTCCATCCTTTATGCCAATATTGTTCATTATTTATAGCTAATATAAAAATAGCTATTATTTGCAACACAAAGACATATTTGAGGCTTAATCCGAATAGAAGTTGATGTTCTGGAGTGTGCTTGAAAGTTCTGGAGACCTAATGGACAGCATCGTGACTGTAGTTAAAGATAACGTATTGTACACTTGAAATTTTCTGAGAGTAGATTCTTCTCACCATACATACACACACAAAGGTAACTTTGTGAGGTGATGGATATGTTAATTAGCTTGAGTGTGGTAATCATTTTGCAATGTATACGTATATCAAAACATCACCTTGTGAACCTTAAATATATACAATTTTTATCAGTCAATCATACCTTAAGAAAGATTAACAAATGAAAAAAACAGTATTAGAAAAATTTTACATAAAGATATCACTTGAGCTAACAGAACTATAAAGACAGCCACTGTGTGTCCATTACAGGATAGAACATTAGGTGTCTATAGTATGAATTGGCGAAGCACTGAATTAAATTTCTGCTTGTTAGATTTTGGAATTGAGGCAATGTACCACTGAGAACTTGTTTTGCCTTATAGCTGCTATTTTTAAATATAATGGAGAGATTGGAGTGCAAAAATAAATCAATAATTTAGCTACTTATTGTGACCTTGGATTACATAACACAATAAGAGGAAAGGCACCAGTTAGGGTTCTCTAGCTAAAATTTTGAGCAAAAACTCATGTTCAATATGTGACTATGCTTTAGAAATCAATTTCTCTTTGTTCTCATCGTACTAAAGAAGGTGATGGACAACTTTCAAGCAAGATATGTGTTTGTGATGCCTGTGACAGAAACAATATACCTATTCATATTACATGTCCACATAGAGAGAGTACTGATTGTCTACAAATTCGATCTTGATCATTAGAAAAGGAAAATATGGTTTGAAAAAATAAAAATCCAAGCCCACTTGTAGTATTTTCTCACTATCCATTTGCCTAATCAGCATTAGGAAATACATTCAATAATAATTTGATGTGCTAAATAACAATCAGACTAGGGCAAATGAAACTTATTATTAGAATGAATTTCAGGATTGTTTGCAAAAACCTGACTGAAACACAAGCAAAATATTGGAATGCAGATGTTAAAAGAAAGCAGTTGAACCAGGTATAATGTATTATACCATTAAATCTCATTAAAAACTACATATTCTAGGCCAGGCATGGTGCCCTATGCCTATAATCCCAGCACTTTGGGAGGCCAAGGCAGGAGGATCAGTTGAGCCAAGAAGTTTGGGACCAGCCTGGGCAACATAGTGAGACCTGTCTCTACAAAAAAATGCAAAAATTAGCTGAGTGTGGTCATGCACACCTATAATCCCGTCTACTAGGGAGGCTGAGGCAGGGGGACTGCTTGAGCCCAGGATATTGAGGCTGCAGTGAGTCATGATCACACCGCCATTGCACTCCAGCCTGGGTGACAGAATGATAATTTTTCTTTTTTTTTTTTTTTTCAAAAAGAAAAAAAAGAAGGGTGGCGCGGTGCCTGTAATCCCAGGACTTTGGGAGGCCGAGATGGGCAGATCACTTCAGGTCAAGAGTTCAAGACTAGCCTGGCCAACATGGTGAAACCCCGTCTCTACTGTAAATACAAAAATTAGAGAGGCATGGTGGCGGGTGTCTGTAATCCAAGCTACTCAGGAGGTTGATGCAGGAGAATCACTTAAACCCAGGAGGTGGAAGCTGCAGTGAGCCAAGATCGCGCCACTGCACTCCAGCCTGGGTTATAGAGAAGACTCTGTCTAAAAAAAAAGAAAGTCAAAAGGAATATATATTCCTATTGCAGCAATTGGAAGTGATCTCAAAAAATGTTAGCTGACATATCTATTTATAGCGCCAACTGTATTTTTTATATTAAAAACTCAGACCCTATGTGGACAGAAAAATTATCATTAACCTCTGATAATGGAGTTGGCTACTGCACTCAAAAATCGGATTGTTTTAAAGAGTTTGAAAATTTATAAATTTATAAATGCTAGACAAAAACAACCTAAACTAATTACCACTATTACCAATGTCACCACTACCACCATTACTAGCATCATCATTGAGCAACCTAAAAATCGGTAGTAAATGCATTTTTATTCACTATTTTTATTTCCATTAGAAAGAATTCTTCATCTTACTATAAGAAAGGATATAAAGATGTGGCCTCACAGTCAGAGTCACGAACCTTTCAGAGAAGGAGGATAGGCAAGAAGTCTACTATACTTTATAACCAGGTCAACATACACTTTAAAAAATAAAATCAGAAACACATAGATTGAGTTCTGTGTAAGGAACTTCAGATATCCCCCAAACCACAACTATTTTCACCCAAATCTTCTTAGAATACTCTTGTATTTCAAGAGTTAATTCTGGTTCTTTATCTCCCCTTCCCTGGGGGAGGAGGCACAGGGAAAGCTTTCCTTTTGGGCAGGTGTGAGTTGAGAGAAAGTTATGGTTTTGCACAGCGAGGGCATGACTGTGAAGCACTGTGTCTAGGCTGCTGGCACAGAAATAAATTCCAGAATCCTCCAGTTCTGCAGGCTGTACCTTCAGAGTGGAATTTGTCCCTCCAGTCCTTTCAGCTGAGAATCGATGATTGGGCATACCAGACTCATCCTGTTTAGAGTCTCTCAGAAAGTATACCAGAAATTTTATTTCTTTTCCCATAATACGTCGATACCAATAAAGAAACTCATGTCCAGATATTGGGTCACATCTCAGAGTCACAGCCTGGCCCTTCTCTATTACCCTGTGGCTGGGGAACTGAGTAACTCTAGCAGCTGTGTGCTCTGTGGGAGGAGACAAAAACAGAATACATGACATTAAAGTCTGGGATAGGGTAGAGCAGAGATATTTAAGTTTTGGAAGACTTACTTGCTCCCAGGAGACAAAGGGACACTAAACTGAGAAGCCTGGAAACCATGGCAGGACTCAGGTAAATCATGTTTCCAGGTAAGGGAGCTCGCAAGCATGAGAAAAAGGCAAGCAAATCTGTCTCTTGGCCCTGTAAGATGTGGCCTCCAGTGATGTTAGCATGTTAGCCAATGCCCATAGCCTCAGGAGCTCCCTCTAGGGACATGGAAAGAACACCCAGCCAGGATTCTCTAAAGAAGATTGCCTCTAGAGGGGGCAATGGAGAAAAATTGACATCACTTAAAATCAACCTGTTTATGCATTTGACTGGGTGCTAACCTGATACATAACTTCATCAAGAAGTCACCACTCATAGCTCCTGCATCTGGTGTCTGGATCCTACCTCATCCCCTCTAGCCCTGTCTTCCCTCATGTATCACATCCCCTAAGACTGTGGGGCATTTTGACTTATGGTAGCTCTTGTTGCTATTGCTAATGATCAATACTTACCTCCAAATTCTCTTTTCCCATTATCTCTCAACATACTCCAATCAAGCTTTCCCCCACCACCACATTCAAACGGCGTGCTCAAAACATGAAAGATTATCTTCAACTTTGCTCCACCAACAGCCTTCCAGCTGAAAACCTTAAGGTGGGTTCTTGAATCCTCTTTTTCTATTCTACTCTGTAGCCAATCCATTGGGAAATTCAACTGGCTCTGTCATCAAAATATGCTCAGAATCAATCCATTTTCATCACCTTCACTGCTAACCCTCGGACAAAGCCACCATCATCTTTCTCCTGGATTATTGCAGTAGGTTCCTAACTGATCTCTCTGTTTTTACCTACTTCTGAACTAGCTCTCAAACACAGGCCTCTAGAACATGCTAGATCATGTCACTCATCTCCAAATCATCAACTAGCTCCCAGTTTTAGTTGGAATAAGAAAACAAAGCAACAAAGCACTTAAGGCCGTTGAGGTCTTGTATGATCCATCCTGCCCCATTACCTCTCTGACATAAACCCTACCACTCCCTTCCTTGATTTTCCAGGCATATGGGCCTCCTCATTGGTCCTAAAACATTCTTTAGGGCCTTTGTACTGGCTCCTCCCTCTGCCTGGAATACTTTTCCCCCAGATACCTACATGTCTCTTTCCTTCTTCTCCTTGAAATCATTGCTCAAAGATCACTTCCTCATTGGGTCCTACTCTCAACAATGTATTGTAGTTTCAATGCTCCTTACTCTGACAGTCCTGATCCCCTTTACCTTAGTCTGTCTTTTCTTTTCTTCATAGCAGGTATCACCTTCTAATACACTATATGCCTTATTTATTTGTCTCTGTCTCTCCCTCCCCACAAAAATGTAAACATCAAGTAGACACGAGTCTTTGTCTTTTTTCTTTTTAATATGTGTACTGAGAACATAAAAGAATGCCTAAAACTCTTTCAAGAGGAGGTGTTGCTGGAATAAAATCTTGAAAGGTGACTAGACTTTTCCAATAACCTATGGAAGGCACACCCCAGACAGGGGAATATTAAAGTCTCAAAATTATTTTCTTTCATTGCAGTTCGAGATAGGTGTCAGATTAAAACATAGGAACAAGGTTTGCAGAAAATATGGGGACATGAGTTTCTTGGCCTTGTCTCAGGTTAACTGAACATATTGGAATATATTAATTTTGAGTGGCTGCTATGACAATTACCACAAAGTTACTGGCTTATAACAGCAGAGATTTATTCTCTTAGTTCTGGAAAAGTCCAAAATCAGTATCACTGGACCAAAATCCAGGTGTCATCAGGACCATACTCCCTCTAGAGGATATAGGAGGAAATTCATTCTCTGTTTCTAGTGGCTGCCTCACTCCTTGGCTTGTGGTCACAGAACTCCAATTTCTTTCCCTATGGTCAGATTGCCTTCTATTGTCCATTTGTGTTTGATCTCCCCCTGGCTATCTCTTATAAGGATACATGTAATTGCATCTAGGGCCACCTGGCTAATCCAAAATAATCTCCTTATCTCCAGATCCTTAACTTCATCACATCTATAAAATCTACTCTTACCATATAAGGTGACAGAGGCAGACCCCAGGGACTAGGATGTGGATGTGTTTGTGGGGAGGGGTATTATTCAGCAAGCCACACAATACAATATCTGGCTATTGAAAATTCTCACAGGTATCATTTTTCTGCAATGGTAGTGCATCAACTCTAATCTTTTGTGAATAAATCTGGCATTGCCATTCTCTTCACAGTGGAGCCTCAGTATTTGTCTCCTCATAAAAGCCAGCTTTGGTGGAGTCTGTGTGGCCCTGCATTGTTGGGATTGTGCACAAAGGAGACTACAGAGGGAGCCCCTGCCTCAGAGAACCATCAGAGAAGCTCTAGTGATGGGCTTCTGCATGACAGGGTTCTGCTTAGCCTCCCTCATCACCCCTCCACCCCATCATATTTAGGATGCAGTGAAGCAGAGGTCAAGAAGAAGACGTTGATTCTAGGTCTATCTGAGCACTCTGAGCCTGGGGAGAAAGGACAACTAACAGCAGCCTCACGAATTGGCTTGGTAGGGACTCAGGTGATCCAACGGTGGTAATTGATGTCCTGTAGCTATAACAATATTACTAAGTGACTTTATACCCTTCATCCAACACCCACTAGTGCTGACATGACACAAACTAAGAATTTGACATTGGCATAACTAAAGACTGTATTCGTATTTCCCCAGTGTTTCTAATAATGACCTTTTTCTACCCTAGTATCTAATCCAAGGTCCCATATTGCATTTAGGTGTCATATCTTCTTAGTGTTCTTCAATTTGTGACAGCCTCTTTCCTTGTTTTTAACGATATTGACATTTGAAGACTACTGGTCAGGTATTTTGTAGAATGTCTTTTAATTTAGATTTGAAGGAATATTTGAAGGATTTGGAGGAATATTACAGCTATGTAGTCGTATGGTAACATTACAACATCGTATCATAAAAGAATGCACATGAGGTTAACAAGACTTATTATGGGTCATGTTTATTAACTTTGGTCACTTGGTTACCATTTTTTAATTTCCTGTGTCTATTTGTTAGAGGCGTGCCACTGAATCCAGGAGATGGGAATCTAAAGGGAGGAGTATAAAAGAATGTGTGGGAATATGTTAAAACCACCATATTAATTAATATTTTGGGGATGATACTTTTTGGCTGTACAAATTATCCATTTTTTCTTAAAGTTACACCCAATAATTTTAGCAGTCGTTGTTCGATCTTATGTGCAGCAACCACTTAGAGTGGTGTGGTAATGGTGACTTTTCTATTTCCTTCTCTTTCTTTTACATACGCAATTTGGAATTCTTCAGTAAGAGAATGTCCTTTCTCACCATTTGTTTATTATTTCTTTCTTTCTTTAATCATTTCATTTTCAGTGTGAACTTATGGATTTCCTTTTATTCTTTGTATTTTAATCCACTACTAACATTATTTTGTTATTCAAATTGTTCCAGCCTTAGTCATTGGGGGAGCTCTTTCAGACTGATTCCTGTGTTTTTTTTGAGATATGTCCAATCCTTTTTTTTTTTTTTACACATCTCATTACAACATTCTTGTGTGTGTGTGTGTGTGTGTGTGTGTGTGTGTTTTGTTTTTTGTTTTTAATCTCAGGGTCCTAGAATCACCTCTCATTTTTTAAATTGGAGAATAATATTTGGCAACTAACATCTGGGCACTAGTGGTCTTCCAAGTGGACATACCTATGAAATATATGTATGTATACTAATCCACTATTTACACAAGTATGTGTTCATTTCCTTACTGTTTTATCTATATATTTAAAAACAATAAATTCATACTGATATCTCCAAACAGATATTCTTGTACATTAGAAATATTCTTTAGTTTTGCTCTGAGTCTTAAGTTACTTGGAAACAGTTTGATCTTTTGAAGTCTCATCCACATAGGCCCAGAACCAAATTTAGTGAAGGGCTTATTTTGCTTTAATACTAAAGCATACGTCGTCTAAAACCTCTACTGATTGATCCATCAGTTATTAAATTTCCCATTCTCATTGCAAAAAAAAAAAAAAAAGTATGACTCCCAGCCCTTTGTGGGCTCCAGGCATTGTTTCCTCTCGTCTTGATGAGTGGCTCTTTCTCTAACCTTGGGGAGTTTCCTCACACATGTACTGTTTACAGCACAGCTGAAGGGTTAAGGGAGACCCTATGAAGGTGTGAAAGTCTCCAGGATTCTCTCTGTGCAGCAATTGCCTTTTCAGTTCCCTGTCTTATGAAATCTAGCTGCTTTGATCTTGTATTTTCAACTCGGACTCTGAGCTCAGTGAGATCACCCAGCTCTGCCTCAATTCCCCTTTCTGGCCCACAGCCTGGAAACTCCCTCTAGGTATTAAGACAGTCATAGTTCTCAGCTTGGTTGTTTCTATCTCAGATCATTGTCTTTTGTTGCCTGACTTCCAATATCTTGACAACTGTTGTTGCACATGTTGTGTGTATAGAGCAGCAGGGTGGAATGAGGGGTGGGGTGTTAGCTGTTTCAAGCAAGAAGTTAAATCAAATTCCTGTTAATTGATCTTGGTTGGAAGCAGAAGTTTACTCTACAACCATATTGAATTTCCTAATGCCAGAGTCCCCAAGGGTTTTAATGGTTATGGACCTTTTTGTCAGTTTTTAGGTATATGGTTTACATTCCATGGAAAGAGTATATTTCATTCCAAACACATGGGAGACACAGCCTGAAGATTCAACTTTTCTCTCCTAACTTTTCCTTTTTATCTATCACCCAAAGGCCTGACCAAACATCCAGTTTCCAACTGCATTTCTGGGTCTTTGGGTTGTAATACTTTTAGTTCATAAAGTCTGGGAGCATTTTGAAGCTCCAGGATTAAGGCAAGCAATGTAATTCTGGCTCCTTTGTGTCCTCTCTTTCATATGATCATTAAAATCCCAGCTCCAGCTGTGAGGCCTATACTGCTGTGAAGCTTGTAGGTCTTTATGATTTTAACTTCCCCTAAATACTCTGCCTATAAGCTCCCTCTTTTTTTCTACATAGTAAATTTCCTTTTCTTCTTAGCTTGTCTGTATATTGTTTTATAGCAGTGGCATCGTTTTAAATTTTAATGGTAAATAGTGTATCAAATTTAAAAAGGAAAAATTTTAAACAAAAACAAGGCTAATCATATTCTTTCTGCTCTTTCTATATTCCTTTTATCTCTCCAAATAACCGGCAAAATAAATCACAACTGTTTTTCTTCCTTACCCAAGCGTATAAAACCGTGTATAAACTGTATATAAACAACATATGAAACAACTGCTGTTTCAATGTTGTGTGTTTGTGTGTGTGGAGGGGGGCAAGGTGCAGGGGTGGGGTGTTAGCTGTTTCAAGCAAGAAGTTAAATCTAAATTCTAGTTAATCCATCTTGGTTGGAAGCAGAAGTTAATAGGGATATTTACTGATTTATTTATTTCTTAAAGAATTTTATATGCCATGCATTATTTTGCAACTATTTTCCCCTTGGAAGTTTGTCTTTATCATTCCTGCAAGCGAATGGATAAATATGCCTATTCGGCCTTCTTTTTACTTTTTTGTACATATGAAGTGCACACACCACGTAAAAGTGATAGGATCATTTCTGGGTGCATAACTTTTGTTAGTGCTTCTATAATTGTCAAAAGTATAACTATAATTGAAAGATGAAACTGACAAACTCATGAAAAAGTAACAAGTCCTTTTATAGAAGAAAAGTATATAATTTTATACACACAGAGGGACTTACAGACCTGAAGATGCACTCCATAGTTATAATACGGCTTGACATAGGTAAGGGACATTTTATGTTCTCTGTGTCATTGAATGGGGCACAGAGTAGGCCCCATTTTATTTTCCTGGTAAGAAACAGAAAAAGAAAAGATGAGAGTTGAAGACATGTGCAAGAATTTCACAGTCATCTTGGAACACATAGTCTAAGTCGGATAAGGAATAAAGTGTATGAGGAGGTGATATATGGTGCAATGCTTGCAGGAGAAGTCAATTAGTAGTCCTGATGGGGTTGAAGAATTGCTGCAGAAGCAGTACCAGAGATGAAAAAGAGAAGTCTGCATGAGACAATAGGATGCCTGAGGATGCTGTTTGGGGGTAATTCAAATAATTTGTCATTGGAAGTCTAGAAAAAGAAAGCGGAAATGAATATCTGACACAAGGCGAAGGAAATAATCATTTGAATCGAGCAACTGAAAAAACTGAGAAGCCAAGATTGATGTTGGAAGTTATCAAAGATGTTGAAAGTTTTAAGGGAGAAAAGAAATGACAGAGAAACCATGATGAAAAGCAGCAAAGGAGATAAGCATCCAAGTGCAATCGCTGCACAGTTTTAAGCTCACTCAATTTCTTGGAAGCTCCAGTCAGTCTGTGACACTCACCTCAAACTTGGACTCATATGTGAGGAATCGCCGGAACCATCCCACCCACTCACTTGCTACCAAAAATCTCCTAATGTGATGCGTCCTTATGACCAGTTCTTGCCTTGCCTAGGGACATGTGAAACACCAAACCTATGTACTTCCTGTGCTAGGGGAGGAGCAGAAAAGGCTGCTGAGAGCTCCTGAGTACTGGAGGAGAAGAGGAAGCACAAGCGTTTCTGCACAGGGAGCAGGTGATTCTGCAGCGCTGTGAGTAAACCACTGGCACAAAGATATACAGCCGAGTCCCTGGGTTCTGAGGGCTGGATCTTCAGAGTGGATAAAGATGCAGTAGGCATCTCTGCTGAGAATTGATCCTTGGGCATCCCTGAATCATCTAGAGAAGCCTGGTTGCGGAAGTAAGTCGGCAACTCCAGTCCTTGCATCATAATCTATCTATAACAGAAAACAGTATTGTGGTCAAAAATCGGCTGACATCTCATAGTTACTTCTTGTCCCATCTCTGTCACCTTGTGCCTTGGTGTCGGTGACTCTGGCATCTGTGAGCTCTGTGAAAAGAGATAGAATCTGGGGACAGAATAAGGCCTGTCACTGGAATCATAACTGGTAATATCCAAAAATGCAGATGCTTTATTTGTGGAGACTCACCTTCTCCCAGGAGACAAAGGACCACACAGCAGAGGAGCTTGGTGACCATGGCAGGGTGGGGAAGGTGGGGCCTTCACCTAGATGAGGCCCTTGTGGGCATCAATGCAGGAGCTGGGGATTCTAGGCCTCTCGCTTACCCAATGTAAAAGGGGGACTGTCAGTGACATCACCATCTCTGTTCCTGCTCAAAGGACCTTCCTCCAAAGGTGAACACTAAGTCTCTACAGAAGATTGACTGAAAAAAATTATAGTTACTCTGGGATGTGGTTGGTCCACTCAAAGATTCTAAGTACTCCCATTAGTTGTCACCTCTCCTAGCTCCAGTGCTTCCACGGCATTGCACATCACATCATCCGTTCTGCTTTCTCTGATGTGTCACATATCTGCCTGGTGCATATTGCCACTTAGGTGTGCCATCAATACCTCAAGTTCTGGACATCAATAAACTACTCGTGAAATCTCAGGAACTTTATTATTCCCCTCACTGGCAATCCCTATATCCCAGACACACAAAATCAAAATAATAATGTGTTGCTTAGTTAGAGCTTTACCCCAGATCCCTCCTGGAAGCATCTGGACTGCCGCTCTCCTCATGCGGAGAACAGGTAGCTGCCCTGGAAAAAGAACTGTGCAGATTTTATTTCCAGTGGGGGCTGGAGATGGACCCCCTTGTGCTCTGTGACTCTCCCAGCCCACAGCATAGTATCTTCTGCATTTCTGGAGGACAGGGTCCCATTTCACTTCTCCAGGGTAAGGTTCAAAATTGTTAATCTTTGGGGATGGGTGAAAATTGAGCAGGGATAAGTGAGAGCTTTGACTTTCCTTAAAAAATCACAATAAAGCACTCTCCAGTTAAATGTGATCTTCCTCTTACTTCTAAGAAAGCACTAAGAGGTTCCTTTAATGATTAACTCTTGAGTCTCTTGCTGTAGTAAGTTAACCAGTACCCACAAATAAATTCTTTCTGGTGAGGTAATGAAATTCAAGAAAATGGCCTGCTTGTTAAGATATAGATAGTAGTAAGATTTCTGTTCATAGAGTGGATGGGACACACTAGCTCCGTGTCTTTGCTGCTGGCACAGAGATTTCTCCTCCCACACCCCAAACAAGGGGGTATGTCGGGTAAGAGAGAAACATATGACTGGCAGGGTGAGAAGTTACAACAGTGATATTTTTGTGATGTTAGAGAATCAGCAGTAACCACTCCTTTCTGGTCCTGGGTTTATTTGTATCTGTGGGGGGTGTGTGTGTGTATGTGTGTGTGTCTGTTAGTGAGACTTAGTTTGGAGGAAAAAAGGAGGTAGGAATCATGTGTGCTCTTTTGCTTCTTCTATGCTTTTCTGACCCCCCAAAAAACCCTACAGCTTTTTATTGTAGTGTGTGTGTGTGTGTGTGTGTGTGTGTGTGTGTGGTCTTGTGCTATCTCTGCAATCAGGTGTCTTCAGACTCCCTAGAATCCTGAGATTTGTGGATGGAGAAGGCAGAACCTAGATATAGGGCTTAGGAAGGAAGACAAAAACACACAAACATATAGAAAACACTTCGATTCAAGGCCACTGTATACTAGGATAGGGATTTTTTTCTTTTCTTCATATCCAGGACTAACGCCTTCCAGGATACAGAGTCATGAAACAAAGGAACTGTGAGCATACACCAAGAAGAGCACATGAGTGAGGTATTTCCTTCCTCTGTGCTCTGATCTTCAATGGAAAAAGAAGTCAGACTTTGCGACACCACAGGCCCTAGTAATTTTTCTGATGATATTAATGTATTTGTCTGCTTATGAGGAATGAGGAGCCCTCTGACTTAGACCACAGTTAGGCTGTCCTTCTCAGGCCCTGGGTTGAGATGCCACATCAGCAGGATGGAACCAGGCTAGATTTAAAGGAAAGCCCATTTCGACAGCTTCCCTGATGTTCCCGGAACAGTTGCTGTCTCAACAATGGGCATTAGCTTATGAAATGCCAAGATTCCTTTCTGTTTCTTTCAACGAAGTCCACTTATTTGAGCAGGAAGAGGCTTCCGTTACTATACTGTCACAGAGATGACCCTGTCCCACTCCCACATAACATTAATATGTGGAGCATTACAGGGCTGGGTCCTTATCTACCATCATATTGGCCACCATTATTGCAGTCTACCTTTGTGCCACCTAAGAGAACATTTCTGTGGGTTAGTGAGGCTTAGTTTGGAGTATAAAAGGAGACAGGAATTATGTGTGCTCTTTTACTTCTATGTTTTTCTGATCCCAATGAAACCCACGCCTTTTTATTGTAATTTGAACTGCATTGTACTAGTGGTATATCAGTAGCTCCTTTGTCTGACAACCACCCCAAACTTGCCTAAAATCCCAACTTCACTATTAGTCTTAGCCCATTCGCACAAGCTGAGAAGCCTTTGGGTCCTCGCTTGTCTTTCCAGTGTTTTCTCAGTGCTCAACAGATAGGGCTTATGATTCCAGGACCAAGCCTGAGCTGCTTCTTAGTTTCCCACTGCCAGACAGTTCTCTCAGCAGCTCTAAAGTGTCAGTGAGTGGTTGTGGCACTGTGGTACTGTCTCCTGATGGCCAGAAGGACTCAGTCACTAGAAATGAGCCCTTTGTCAAGACCCAAAGTAATATAGGCTGTATTACATTGGCACAGTGGTCAGGCACAAGGGTAACCACTCTTTCCGACTAAGACTCAAAACACCTGAGAAAAAAATACTCATGTCAGATCAACTAAAGTTGAAATGTAAGCTTTGGTTCTGGTAAAGAAGGGGCATGGTGGCGTGCGCCTGTAGTCCCAGCTACTTGGGAGGCTGAGGAAGGAGAATTGCTTGATCCCAGGAGGCAGAGGTAATAGTGAGCTGAGATCATACCACTGCACTCCAGCCTGGGCGAAAAAGCGAGACCCCCCTCTCCAAAACAAACAAACAACAAACAAAAACAAAAAACAAAGGGGCTGAGCTTTGCAGCTTGGTGGGCTAGCTAGCATTCTCCTGAACCAAATATGCCCTTCCATTACCTTTTCCTTAGTGGACAGGATCCCCTACTGAATGAAAAGTCGGCTCACTATTTTTTTTTCTTTTTTCGAGATGGAGTTTTGCTCTTGTTGCCCAGGCTGGAGTGCAGTGGCGTGATCTTGGCTCACTGCAACCTCCACCTTCCAGATTCAAGTGATTCTCCTGCCTCAGCCTCCTGAGTAGCTGGGATTACAGGCATGTGCCACCACACCCAGCTAATTTTTGTACTTTTAGTAGAGACGGAGTTTCACCATGTTGGCCAGGCTGGTCTCAAACTCCTGACCTTAGGTGATTCACCTGCCTCGGCCTCCCAAAATGGTAGGTTTACAAGTGTTAGCCATTGTGCCTGGCCTAGGTTAAGCTGAATTTCTAGAAGTTTGAAATCTTTGTAAATTTGTCCTGTTCTTTCTCAAGCACATGCATTGTTAGCAATGTTCACTATAATTGAATTCCTTCTTAAATTTCATGCTTGCACTAGTCACTAGTCTTTTCAAAATATTCTTCTAGATTTGATCTCTGTGATCTCTATTGAGAGATATGCAATTAACAATGTCTGGATCTTCTAAAGCAAGCACAATTAAGATAAATATTGCATATCTTTAATTTTCTTAGTAAGCAATTGCATCTAAAAGCTATTCTCATGTTTTGTTTGCCTGCTTTTCCTTTAATATGTTCCACCTTTCTTACACTTCCCTAAGAATCATAATTTTAAAAATAATTAGGCAGGCTCCTTTCAAACACAGGCTAGAGCTGAAAGTCACATAATTTGAATGTCTTCAATTGATGTCTCAGGGCATCTCTTTGCAAAAATTTTCAAATTACATGTAACCCTTTATGTAGTGTTGATTTTGAGTCATTCCTCAACAAATCCCCAAATCTTGTCTTCCTGTGAAAAGTTTATCCAGTCTCTTCTCTGAGATCCTGCATCTCTTTTTCCTCCACAAGGCTTCTTTACATCCAGTTATCTTGTCTTAGTAACCAAAATAAATCTCTCTCTTCTAATAACCCCTTAAGAGCCGTTGACCCTGAGTGCATTTCCTCTTCTCTCTAAAATTTATCTTTTCTGGCTATGAGAGCCTTGTCTTTCTTTCTTTTTCTTTCTCTTTCTTTCTCCTTCACTCTTTCTCTTTCTTTCTCTTTCTCTCTTCTTTCTTTTCTTTTTTCCTTCCTTCCTTTCTTTCTTTCTTTCTTTCTTTCTTTCTTTCTTTCTTTCTTTCTTTCTTTCTTTCTATTGGGGGTGAGGTCTCACTCTGTCACCTAGGCTGGAGTGCAGTAGCATGATCTTGGCTCACTGCAACCTGTGCTTCCCAGGCTCAAGAGATTTTCCCACTTTAGCCTCCCGAGTAGCTGGGATCACAGACATGCACCGCCAATCCCCAGCTAATTTTCTGTATTTTTAGTAGTGATGGGTTTCACCATGTTGCCCAAGCTGATATCAAACTCCTAAGCTTAAGTGATCCACCTGCCTCAGATTCCCAAAGTGCTGGGATTACAGGTGTGAGCCACCACACCAAGAACTTCCTCCTTCTTTCACCTGAGACGTATAAGTCTTCTAAGAAATTACAACTATTCTTGAGGAAGTCTTTTTCTTCTTCCATTTTAATAAACCTATATTTTTAATTTTGGTTATAATAGTTTACAAATGGTTAAAAGGAATCCAGTCCCCAAATTCTTGTGTTCGAATCCTCCTTTCCTCCATTTACTAGCCATGTGACATGAAGAAAATTACATATCTTCTCTCTGCTTCAGTTTACTCTTCTATAAAATAAGGCATTCTAAGTAGATGCTGAATGTTTTCTGCTTGGAAAATGAATCCACTTGAAATGCCCAAGACACAGTAAGAATTATGTAAGATCTTTCAATTTTAAATATTCTTCGTTTGCTCCTGTTTTGATATCAGAAGGAAGTATCACTTCAAAATACTGTAGCGTCTCATCCATTTTCTTAGCAAATTAAAATTCTCCATGACAAGTATTCCAAGAACATTCTTTTAGTTGTAATCTCAGTTTTTGTAATAATAAAAAGACATCGATTTTTAAAATTGATTCAGAATCTTTGTGTGTACTTGCTTTAATTTTTTTCTGAGAGTCGTCCTCATACATTTTCTTAAACAGAGAGAGCCTGCCCAGGTGTACTTACTATCATGTACTCTGTATTATTTCTTTCTAGGAACTCACTGTTCCTGATAGTTCACACTCTTTAACTTCAAGAGTCTTGAAAATACATATTCTCCCATAACACTCCACCTGATTAGGCAATTCAAATGGTTATCTTCTTTTTGGTTTCTTCAACTTTTATTTTAAGTTCAGGGATACCCGTATAGGAAGTGCAGGTTTCTTACATAGGTAAATGTTTGCCATGGTGGTTTGCTGCACAGATCATCCCATCACCTAGGTATTAAGCCAGCATTCATTAGCTATTCTTGCTCATGCTTTCCCTCTCACTAACCCCCTTCTGACAGACCCTAGTGTGTCTTGTTCCCCATAATATGTCCATGTACTCTCATCATTTAGCTCCCTCTTATAAGTGAGAACATGCAGTGTTTGGTTTTCTGTTCCTCTGTTAATTTGCTAAGGATAATGGCCTCCAACTCCATCAATGTCCCTGCAAAAGACATGATCTCATTTCTTTTTATGGCTGCATGTAATTCCATGGTGTCTGAGAGACTGTCACGATTTCAGTTCTTTTGCACCACATTTTCTTTATCTAGCCTATCATTGATGGGCATTTAGGTTGATTCCATGTTTCACTACTGTGAATCGTGCTGCAATGAACATACACATGCATGTATCCTTATAATAGAATGATTTATATTCCTTTGGGTGTATACCCCATAATAGAATTGCTGGGTGACATGGTATTTCTGCCCCTAGGTCTTTGAGGAATTGCCACTCTGTCATCCACAATGGTTGAACTAATTTACACTCCCACCAACAGTGTGAGTGTAACTGCTTCATACATATTACTTTATAATATTATCCCTTCTCATTGTACTTACCTTATTACCTTCAGAAATTTTCTTATTCAGTCCTTCTGCCTGCTACTAATGCAGTCATCACCCTTAATTCTATTCATCACATAGACAGTTTGTTCACTAGCGAGGCTTCTAAGTTTCTTGACCTCCTCTACCCTGAGTCTTTCCCTTCTCCAGTCCTTTTCAGACTTGCTTCCATGATTATAGACCATTTAAGGAACAATATAGATCTTTCAATATTTCTATTTAAAGTGTCCTATCGTTCTACCACTACCTCCCTTCTGTTTACCTCCCTAACTCCTGCAATTCTTCTATTTCTCTGCCCTCTGCAGTTCACAGAGCCCACAACTTTTAAACTCTCATGTTTTGATTCTCACATTGTTTTAATTATATTTTAAGGTTTAAGACTGTAATGTCAACCCCAATTAAATCCAACTCCCTGTAGGTTTCTATGAATGGCAGAGTTGGGAAAGGCACTAAAACCCCGCCTGGGGATTCATTCAATTTATCTTCTATAATTGTAATAGTCTCCTCCTATGTTCCCCTACTTCTAAGCTTGCCCTCCTTCATTCTAGCCACCAAATCAGGGTCTACTCTCAACACAGAAGTCGGAGTGATTCTTTAGGTTAGATGCTGTCAGTCTTATGCTAAACTATACAGCAGCTTCCCACTTCACTGAGAGAAAAGCCTACAGCCTGAATAGGCCTGCAAGGTCCTAGGTGATCCCCCTCCCTGTTAAATATCTTGCCTCCTCTCTGTTCCTCTTTTACTTGCTTATTTTTTCACAACCATAGTGGCCTTCTGGCCATTCCTCAAACACACAAGGCACACTTCTGTCTTAGAGCCTCTGACCAAGCTATTCCCTTTGCCTGGAACATCCTTCTCCAAAGTATCCCAGTTAGGCTGGAGAGAAGCTTTAATTATTCTCACAGTGACACAACAGTTTTCCTAAAACAATTTTTCAATTTTTATACATTCAACAATTCTCCATTGCTCACCAGATAAAAAATTTGCTTCGGAAGGGTATTTGAATTTGAAAACATTTCGACCATATCTTATCCTATTTTTGACGATTGAATAATATAAATGTTACTTTATCAAATGTACTTCATACCCTTACAAAATAGTCTTACACAGTTTAATGCCTGTTCATACATTTGCTCCTGTTATTTCTACCACCTTCTTCATATTGTTCAATCCTTCTAATCACTCAAGACACTATTAAATGCTTTCCTTCTCTATGAAGCAGCAAATGGTTCTGTTTACTCTGTTTTCACTGTGGTATAAAATAGATACACATTTTGGAAAAAACCGTGAAGATTATAGAAATTAAACTATTTTTTCCATAATTTTGAAGGTCAGAAAATTCAGAATAGTTAAGCTATGTTTTGCTTCTACTCAAATTTACATTCCCCACCACCTGAAATCTTCCAAGAGAGATTTCCCTTATTCAAATTAAAAACATTTGATACAGGAGGGGGGAAGGGAAGTGCTGGGTAGAAAAGGGCAGGGTCCCTGGTGAGGGCTCCACCCACTGGCCTGTGCCCACGGACCTAAATGAGGACAGGCATTTCTGTTTTTGCACTCAAAAAGTTACCTTTTGGCCCACCACGCCCTCCATCCTGTGCCCATATAAATCTGAGACCTTAAGCAGAATCAGACACAAGAAGCTGGACATCGAGATTGCAGAGGAACACACCAGCAGACACAGCAGCAGACACTGGCAGACCAGATGAGAAAAGTTGAGGGCAAGGGCAAGGTTGAGAAAGGGCAGCTCCTTTCTCGAGAGAGCCCACCATTCCCATGGGATGGCAAATGCAGGAAGGCAGGGAAATCTACAGTATGAGTAGCCAAGGTTTATCTTACTCCTGTGCGTTTTGAGCAGGAGTAATTTTTGAGGAATCCTCAAAACCCATTTCCTACATAAGGTTTCTTATGTTGATACTTCCTCATTTTGTCTTTGTCACACCCCAAAACCACTTTTTTTCCCATGGGGAAGGAGGAACAGGAAAGACTTTGCTCAGGACTGCTGGGAGCTAGAAGAAGAAGGGGCAACGTCAGGGTTTCTGCACAGGAAAGAGGCGATTCTGCAGTGCTGTGGCTAAACTGCTGGCG
The DNA here is from genome assembly GCA_963573385.1 of Cacajao melanocephalus. Lineage (NCBI taxonomy): Eukaryota > Metazoa > Chordata > Mammalia > Primates > Pitheciidae > Cacajao > Cacajao melanocephalus. The sequence continues at coordinate 39,566 of CAUYLG010002880.1, forward strand.
CAGTAGTACACAGCCGAGTCCCCAGGTTCTGAGGGCTGGACCTTCAGTGTGGAGAATGATGTATTAGGCATCTGAGCTGAGAATCGATCCTTGGGCATCCCTGAATCATCTATCAGATCCTTGTTGTTAAAGTAAATTAACAACTCCAGTCCCCGTATCATCGTCTGTCTATACCAGAAAAGCTGGGTGTGGCCTGATATTGGTTCACATCTCAGAGTCACTTCTTGTCCCATCTCTGTCACCTTGTGCTGGGGTGACTGGATAACTCCAGCATCTGTGTGCTCTATGAAAGAAGACAGAGTTGGGGGCCAGAATAGAGAAAATATTGGGCATCATCCTTACAGAAGCCCAGCATGACGATGGTAAATATTCTGAGGACTCACTTGCTACCAGGATACAAAGGGACACGCAGCAGAGAGTCCAGGAGCCCATGGCAGAGTGAGAGCAGATGTGGAACATTCCAGACCAGGGCCTCTGTGAGCATGAGCAAAGAAGTGAATTTTGTGACGTTTTATCCCCACAGGATGCATCTGTCAGTGACATCACTGAATGGGCCACCACCCCCAAGTTCTTTAAGAGGAGGCTACATCTCTGGGAGATGAATCAGGCAGAACTGAACTCAACTATAATTGATCTGAGATACAGATGTACACTTGCAAAGGCTCCATGTAGATTGGTTTTGATATTATCAATTCATAGTACCTTCTCCAGAGTGTGCCTTACCTAGAATTCTGCCTGTCCTAGAAGTTGAAAAGGATAGAAAAACAGTTCTCTCCTTGAGCCTTGAGAAGGAATGCAGCTTTCCCAAGGTGTTGATTTTGATTTTTACTGGGTTTTGGACTTCTGACCTCCAAGATAATAAGTTTTTGTTGTTGTAGGCCACTGAGTTAGTGGTAATTCGTGTCAATAGAAATTGAGTACCTTATAGTAGCCATGGGACTGATGGGTGAGAGGCAGAAGCCAGATACAAAATACAGGTAGGGACAGGTGCGTGATCACATGGGAGGAATTTAAAATCAGGCCAAGGGAAGCCTAAACAAAAACATCTTCTTATGTCTGCCCAGGACTCATCTTCCTGGGGTCACACTGAACTATGCCTCTTAAATGGATATGCTAGTGGCATCACTGTGATCGTCAGCTCCCTGGGGATGGGGTCCTTCTGATGTGGTCCAGGGTATCGCCTCCATTTCTTGCGGTTCTACTCCTTACATTCAACAGAGAAGGTAGGGTTGGCCTGGGCTGGTTTGGGGCCAGGCTCTCCAAGGCTCCTCTGACACAATCACTGCTTCTCTGCTTGCTCCAGCCCAGAATGTGGGCCCTGCATCACCTCTCCTCCTTGCAGCCCCACATCTGAAGCAACTTCAGAGGTAGATCCACTGTAAACACACCTGCCATTCAGCCCCACTCAAAGCTTAATTTAAAGCAAAATCCACCACTACAATGGAGGAGGAAGGGTTGGTTACTAATTCCTTTATTCCCAGTCATCATTCAAAACATCTGGAAACCAACTTCCTGAATCTACATCCAACCTCAGGGTTACCCTTAACCATCTTCTTCCAGGGAGCAGTCTCAGCTCCTCCCCATAGACTTTGGATGACAATGAAGCCACAGTGCCTCCTAGTGGCCAGTAGGCTGCAACAGCACCGGTGTGCTTTCTTTTGCTAGGACACAGGGACTTGTGCTTTGTTTCACTGAGTACAGGGGATACATGGCATTATGATTAGTTGGTGTTAGAAGGCCAAGAAATAATATTAGTGCTATGGGGTAAGATAGAAACACCTGAGACATTGATGATAAAGTCAGAAAGGTGGAGACATAATGTCAGTTCTAGTACTGATAAGCAGTAGGTCTCAGTGTGAAACTTGATGGGCTGGCTAACATGACGCTGAATCCGAATTTAACCCATTCTCTATCCCCTCCAAACTGCCGGCCAACCCTGTGTGGAAGAGAAAGTTCCCCACTGATCTTAGCTCATGTTGAAAAAGCACCAAAGAATCTATCTTTTCTCTAGGGAACCAGAAGAAAAATGGGAAAACAAGGAGAGTCTAAACTAAAATGAAGAAAGCAAATACCATAACTGATTTCCCTTCCCATAGACAAGATTTGGCAAGGAGTAGGAAGATTAAATCAGGATTACTACTTTAGGGGAGCCCCACAAAATGGGGTATGTGGAACAAACTGTTGTCTCAGGAAATTGGCTTTAAATGGGGTAAAACAATAGCCACATATCAGTTACTCCCTGAAATTTTGACCACTGCCCCTCTGGAATTTTCATAAAACAGCACAAATACACCCCCACAGTGAAGCAATTAAAGTTGAAGCCCAATCTGACCTAATCTCAGCATTCTCTTTATTCTGTTTTCCATCTTGCCATGTGGTCCTATGGAACACAGAGGTTATGTAATAGAAATAAATAACAATATAAGAATACTCTAGTAATTACATGCCCCAAACAAGGGTATGTCTCAATTTGATTATGAATGTCCTTTAAGTTTTTTAAAAATAAGTATTTGATTGAAATCAGAGTTTAACATCTCTATACCATTTAAATTAAATATCAGACAAATCACAGACTAAGAATCTAACATTACGATTCAAGGAAAATTAAAATTCCAAGTAAAGTTATTTTCACCTTAATCCCAATAATTAAGGATAATGGCACTCACTCTGTTGTTATCTACATAGTTGGAAAAAATATCAAAAACAACATTAAAAACTTCAGTTAATTGAAGTCCTAAAGAAATAATAAGGAATAACTCGGCTGGAATGATGGGGAGGGCAAGAGCCCTAGGAGGTGAGTGTGGCAGTCCTTTTGCATTGGAGGGCATTTGTGGATGCTGACTCAGCACTCAGGAAGCTGACTCACAGGCCAGTGGGATAAAGGCAAAGGCCAGAACACATGGGATGTGTCATTGCCGAATTCCAATAGTAACAGTGACCCAGAGACAAACCTGTTCTCCAGGTGCTCCAGGACACCTCAAGCCTTAAACTGTGATTCAGGGAACCTGATTGTTTATACCTACAGGCACTTTCAGAAGCACAGAAAAATTATCTCTGGAGAAAAATATGGTCCATCCTACACCCAAAATTATTTCTACAACCATAGTGTTTGGCACAGTGTCAAACATTATTAGATTCATAGGGAGAAATACAAATGCCATGAAAAATCAAGCACCCTGACTGAGAAGCAGCACAAAAAGAAAATCAACAAAAACACCCCACGAAGATCTCAGAGGTGAAAATGATCAGACAGACTCTGAAAGAACTGTGTGTCCCATGTTCAAATAATAAAAAGTGAGCTCAGAAAATGTTATCAGGGAGTTCCTAGCTATAAGTAACATAGCAGATTGGAAAAAGAAAAAAATAGAAATTTTGACAAGAAGATGATGGTGAGGGGTGGTTTTCATCTATCCCATTGGTGAGGTTTTTATCAGAAGAATAAAGGAAAGAGGGAGGTGTGCAATGAGCAAAAGAGCATTAAAGTCTGACGGCCGTCAGGTGTTAGATTGGATAAGGAGGGGGAGGAAGTCAGGAGGGGCTAATGGACAGTGACAATGCTTTCAGGCAATATTCAGCAAGCTGCTTTTTAAGTAATTCTAACCAACACTTCAGAAAGATTTCTAATATTAGAGCATTTTGGCAGAAGTAGAATAGTGAATATGGAGCTAGACACACAGAGTGTATTATCAGAGGGAGCAATTGATCAGGGCAATTGACAGCTTCAGAAGTTCTTACAAGGAATATTTTAATGCACTAAGGAGCGTTTAGTATACAAGCAGACAAGTAGAAATGTCCTCAACAGACTCTGAATTGACTGGTCCAGGTCTAGATATACTCTTGGGCTGGGATGATTATATAGAAGAGTTAGAGAGTTCAAGAGAAGTAGAATTCACCTGGAGTTAAGATTTGGGACTGGGTGCCAAGGTATCCATTCATGTGCATTTCTCTGAACTTGAAAAAGAGCTCAATAACATAGCTGAAATTATAATCACTATGATTAACAACATTATTATTACCATACTTTACCAAAAATAAAACAGAAGGGAAAAGATTTCCGAACATATACGGCGTGTTGAGACTTTGCTAGAGAGCCAGCTTGTCACCAAGGATAACAATGAAGTCATTCACATGCTGACAACTACAGAGGGGGAACCTGCTGTTTGTTACTTGGTATCATCACTATCTGTATTATTAAGTTTACTGCACGTGTTTCATGGTCACATACTTTTATGAGAGAGAAACCATCACTACCCCTGAGGACTAGGTCTCTGATGAGTCACTTTATATTTCTTGAGTTGTCCCTGAAAAGTGTTTCAAATCCCTGAAACATAAAGCAACAATTATAGTCCTCATGTTTTAAGAAATAGTTCATTTTCTCCCATTATATGAATCTTAACTGTATCTGAAAATTCACTTCTTCCCTGGGAGGATGAGGAATAAGGAAAGGCTGCTATGAGCTGATAGAGAGGAGAGAGTCCTGCAGTTTTCTGCATAGGAGGGAAGTGTCTCTGCAACGCTGTGGCTAAGCTGCTGGCACAGAGATACACGGCTGAGTCCCCAAGCTCTGCAGGCTGGATCTTGAGAGTGGAGTCTGCTCCTTTGAGCCTCTCTGCAGAAAATCGATCCTTAGGCACCTGTGAGTCATCTACTACATCCTCATTCTGATATTGAATCAGAAGCTTTGGGCTCTGTCCCAGGATCTGCTGGTACCAGTAAAGGGTAGCATGGCCAGACATAGGATTGCACCAAAAAGCCACAGCCTGCCTTTTCTCTGTAATCTTATATCTGGGGGACTGGGCAACTCCAGCTTCTGTGAGTTCTGTGAAGGAAAAAGACAGAATTTGAAATTAGAAAGAAGGAAATGGTTGAAATAATCACTGAGAGATCCAATGTGCCGTGGTGTTCCTAGGACTCACCTGCTCCCAGGAGACAGAGGGCCACCCAGCAGAGGAGCCTGGTCCCCATGGCAGAGTCAGGCCAGGATGTGAGTTTTGCCAAATCAGAGTCACTGTGAGCAGGAGCAGAGGAGGAGGAGGAGGAGGGATGTCCTTGTCCTCTCATGGCAGTTCCCACAGTGACATCATTGCCTCCACAAATGCCTACATTCTTAGAAACCAATTATTATAAGCTAAAACAGAGCACAGAGTTGCTTTACCATATTCATAGACTGTGT
>CAUYLG010002886.1:0-30888 GCA_963573385.1 Cacajao melanocephalus
CTCCCCCGCCCACCCCCACCATACCTCCCCTTTTTTTTTTTTTTTTTTTTTTTTTTTTTTTTTTTTTTTTTTTGAGATAGAGTCTCATTCTGTTGCCAGGCGCCAGGCTGGAGTGCAGTGGCGGGATCTCGGCTCACTGCACCTTCCACCTCCCGGGTTCAAGAAATTTTCCTGCCTCGGCCTCCCAAGTAGCTGGGACTACAGGCGCGCACCACCATGCCCAGCTAATTTTTGTATTTTTAGTAGAGACGGGGTTTTACCATGTTGGCCAGGATGGTCTTGATCTCTTGACCTCGTGATCCACTCATCTCGGCCTCCCAAAGTGCTGGGTTTACAGGCGTAAGCCACTGCGCCTGGCCACCTTTTTTTTTTTTTTTTTTTAAATAAAATTGAGATACAATTCACATATGAAATGGCTGGGTGCAGTGGCTCACCTGTATTCCCAGCACTTTCTGAGGCAGACGAGAGGATTGCTTGAGGCTAGGATTTTGAGATCAGCTTGGAAAACAAGGTCAGACCCCGTCGGTATAAAAAATTTAAAAATCAGCTGGACATAGTAGCACGCACCTGTAGTCTCAGCTACTGAAGAGGCTAACGTGGGAGGATCACTTGAGCTTAGGAGTTTGAGGCTGCGGTGAGCCGTAACTGTGCCACTGCACCCCAACCTAGGCAGCAGCGTAATACCCTGTCCCTAAATGTAAATAAATAATAAGACGCAAAATACAATAAAATTCACCCACTTAAAGTGTACAATTCAGTGGGGTTTGGTATATTTACAAGGTTGTGCAACCATCAACACAACGTAATTCTAGACCATTTAACCACCCCCAAAGAAACCTTGAACGCTTTAGTAGTCACTGTCTAATCCCCTCTTGCCCAGCTCCCAGCAGTCACTAATTTGCTTTCTGTCTCTTTGGATGTGTCTATACTTTGTACACACAGATTCATATATTAGGTCATCTTTTGCACCTGGTTTCTTTCACTTAACCTAACGTTTTCTGATTTTTTTGAGACAGAGTCTTGCTGTCGTCCAGGCTGGAGCAGCACTATCTTGGCTCACTACAACCTCTGCCTTTCGGGTTGGAGCGATTTCCTGCCTTGGTCTCCCGAGTAGCTGGGATAGCAGGCCTGCACCACCATGCCTGCCTAATTTTTTTTTTGTTGTTGTATTTTTAGTAGAGACAGGGTATCACCATATTGGCCACACTGGTCTCGAACTTCTGACCTCAGGTGATCCATCCGCCTCAGCCTCCCAAAGTGCTGGCATTACAGGCGTGAGCCACCGCACCCAGTCGCTCACTTAGCATAATGTTTTGAGGTTCATCCATATTGTAGCATAGACCAGAACCTCATTTCTTTATAATGCATGTGAGTGTGCCTGTGGCGGATGGTCACTATCCTCTTCAGACCTCACAAGAGGGCCTACTATGAATGCTTAGTCTCCTGGCCAATAGTCAGCCTGCTTGTAACCTGAACACTTGGGGATGAACATTCCCGCTCTCCTTCAGCCCCATCCTTTTGTCCTCACAACTCCAGGGTAACACCAAGTAAATCACTCAAGGGAATAATGTGCATCCCTCACCTCCCCCAGAATTCATACCAAGAGGAAGCTGGAAGCTGATCGGGGGTCTGTAAAGCACTCTGAATTCAACAGCAAAATGCAATGCATAAATGCAAAGAGAGAACAGTAATTCTTGTATTACACTGCTTGAGAGACTTCAAGAAGATGGACTGTTTTCCCATCCAATTGCTTTCAAACTTTCCATGAGGTCAAGTGTGCGCATATATCTAATGCCAGAGCCCCCGGTCACATTCCTCCTCCTTAAACCAAATATAGACTTGAACCAAATACAGACTTGAACATGATTGCTGTTGCTCTATTGCAGTTATTGTAGGCGTTATTTTTTTTTAAAGAAGCCAACAGCACTGAGTGCTGGCTATATACACAGTACCATGCTAAATTCTATCTACATTATCTTATTTAATCCTCTGCAAACCCTATGCCATAGATATTATCAGCAGATGTATTTTTTTTTTCAGCTGAGTAAACTGATGCTCTGGAAAGAGAAGTAACCTGCAGAAAGGTCAGAAAGCCAGAAAGTGCAAAGCACAGACTCCGTCTGCAGAAGCTGAGCCCTTTGGGTCTTTTCCACTATCCCTGGGTGCTTCTGAGCAAAGCTGCTGACACGTGCCGCCCCAGTTCCGGGCTTGGTGGGGGGCCACTGCCTCTGCTTGGCCTCCCCTCCCTCTTGGGCTCCAGCCCCCTTGCATCAGTGCTTATTATTTGGCATAAATCAGCCCCCCAATTACATGAATGCCGCAACCACGAACACTTGTAATTAAAACCGGGACTGACATCCTAAAAGTATGTTCCCTTCCCCATTCCTCTTTGTCCTGCAAAGATATTATTGGAAAGAGAATGAACAATCATCGGGAACATATGCTTTCCGAATATAATGGGACTCAGCTCCTCCGAGAAAACGCTGTGAAAGGGCGCAGGGACAGAATGGAAAGCAGACAGCTTTATTTACTAGCGACTGGGGCATGTCCAAGAAATAGCAGATAAGCCAATAGGCTTGATAACAAGCAGGACTTTTTTTTTTTTTTGCCGCAGATTGCCGGAGAGTCCTCTTGCTCCCAAAATCTGCCCCCACGCAGGCATCAGAGTATGCTTTTTGCAGCTACCAATGTACCCCAGGCACGTGTCATGCCAGCCCATCGGGAACTGATCCCAACCTAAAGCTCCATCCTTAGCCCTCACGACTCTACCTTTTATACCTCCTCCAGCATAAGCAAATTGCTTGGTGTTTTCTGGTCTGCTTCAGGCCTATGTGCCTCTGCCTGCATGGTTTCCTCTGCCCAGAGGATTATCTGCCATCCCCAGCTCTCTTTGTGTTTGCCTAACCCTCTCCTATTCATGTGTCAAAGCTGGTCAATATCAATCGCTATCGTTTATCCAGCACTTACTATGGGTCTGCAGAGGGAGCTTCAAGAGGGCGATTTTAACTCTCAGTGAGCTGGGTGATACAGTTCCTGGTGTTGGTCCCAGCTCATCCTGGCTCCAGAAAATCTCCTGCTCCTTTATCACTGGCACTTTTTTTTAATTTTTGTGATTGAACAAGCTACAAACTAGAGCAGACTCCTAAATCTGAGGGTCTGCCGCTGCAATGCTAGAAAGAGGGGTACTCAGACAGCCAAAGTGTTACGTCTTTATTTTTCACTAACCTCTGACTGAAATTTAGCATTACTGTCATTTAGGCAATGTACTGATACAGTGTGAGAGGCATCTGTGAGTGTCGCAAATGAAATCACAGATATTTTCCTATCACACGAGAGTTGCAGCTGACAGTCCCAAACATTGTTTTCACCCACTGCTTTGATAATTAGTAGTTAATGGACCCACCGCGAGCTGTGTTCTTTAACGGGTGAAGAAGGAAGAACATTTGTTACTAGATCCCATGACCTAATATTTTGACAACTGCATTTTAATACGATTGGTTTCCTCTGTGATCCTGTGCATTTTATGTATTCAAAACCATTCTTCTAAAGAGGGCACCAGATACCCAAGGGGTCCATGACACAAAAAGAGGTGGACATTTTCTAAGAAAGTGAGTGTCTTGCAGGTAGAGACAACAACTCACTCATCTTGCATCCTGTGTGCCTTCCCCTAGCATCCTATGGAGCTCAAATATTCCAAGAATGTCTAATGAATGAAGGCAAAGTGACTGAAAAACTATTTTACTGCACATCGATTTGCAGATGGCTTTTCCTTGTCTTTATAGACATAGTCATTCATTCATTCAATAAATATATAACGGCCTTGTATCTGCCAAGCATTGGACCAGCATTAGAGATTCCATTCTGAATGAGGTAAACAAACATCTCCTGCTCTCCCTGAAAACAACTTTCTGAAGCTCGGGTACCCTCCTGGACTTCCATCCATGCTGAACAACTTGGGGTGACCTATTTAGCTACCCACCAGTTGATGTCAAGAATCCCCTTAGCTCCCTGACAAGCTAAGCTCATTTACATACTCCGTCACTTAAAAAAAATCTATGAACAGCAGGCTACCTGCTTTTTATACTTTTGTGGTAGAATTAAACCATCAAACCTCAACGCGGTCACTAGTTTTCAGGGAGATTCCATCACGAAGAGCACAGAAAAGAAGCCACACGATGTGTAGGAAGATGCATGAGCTTCCCCTTGCATCTGTACATAGCTTTATCTGACACACCACACTCTCCCTTCTTTTGTCTGTTGATTTTATTATCACATTGGCCTGACAGGTCCCTTTTCCCATCGCCATCTTTCTACCTGGCAAACATGTACTATGATACACTAATAAAAAGGATGATGATAATAGCAAACATTTATAGACTGCAGCGTATGTGCTGGCCTGTCTTTTCATTCTGTGGTTGGATTACTGATGCATTTAATCCCCTTAACTCCCCTGGGGCAGAGACTATCATTATCTCCATTTTATAGATGAAGAAACTGAGCCACAGAGAGGTTAAGTCATCGCTCATGGTGATGCAGCTATTACAGCAAGGGGCAGAGCCTGAATTCATACCCACTGATTGGACTTAAGGCTCTACACTTTTGACCACAAAACCCCTTCAAAAGTCACCTCCCAGAAGTCTTCCATGATTGCCCCAGGCACTGACCTCTCCATCCAGCCCTGCACCTTGTAGCATCCTTATGTCTCTCACTGGGTTATGTTGCTTTATTATAATTGTCTGTCTCTCTTTTCTTCCTTCCTCCTTTGACTGTTTCAAAGACAAGCACTATCTCCAGGCAGGGATCTAGCAGGTAGTACGTGTTCATCAATTGTCCAGTGACTAACCACTGCGACCATGCAGATAAGACAAGAAAGGCAGGAGTTATTGGCACATGTCAGATGAGACACGTTAGTGACAAGCCCCTCCCCACAGTGGGGATTAGTGGAGAAGTGAAAGGCTAACTGACCTCGGCTGTGTGCTTGGCATGGATGCAACCACCCAGCGAATTAGGTATATTTACCCCCATTAGCAGGAAAAGAACATTAAGGATCAGAGGGGTTGTTTAACTACCCTGAAATCACCGCTAGGCTGGAAAAGACCGGCTGGAAAAGAATTGCTAGAAAAAATCAGGTGGGTTTTGAATCTGATACAGAAATTAAACTCAAGCCTTCTAGGTTTGCTCTCTTCCCTCTCTGGACCACTAGCCAAGACCCAGAGGCCTGCCTTTCAGTGTGCCTGCAACAATTACACGCTTAGAGAGCTGGGGGTTGGAGTCTCCAATGCACACATGTGGCTGCTTCCTGAGCTCACAGATATGAAGGACACCAGCTTGCTTTCTGTTTTTTTTTTTCCCTTAAAAGAGACTAGAGTCACGTGCCACATGACAACTTTCAAAGACAGACTGCATATATGATGATGGTTCCATAAGATTCTAATATCATATTTGTAGAGTACTATTTCTATGTTTAGATAGGTTGACATACACACATACCACTGTCGCAACTGCCTAGAGGATGTGGCACAATCACATGTTGCACAGGTTTGTAGCCTAAGAGCGATAGGCTAGACACACAGCCTAGGTGTGTAGTAGGCAGTGCCATCTAGGTTTGTAAAAGTACACCCCATGATGCTCCACAATGATGAAATCACCTAATAATGCATTTCTCAGAATGCATCCTTATTGCTAAGTGACACATGACTATTTTGAGTCTCATGTCATTCCAACTTTTTCTTTTTTTGAGACAGGGTCTCACTCTGTTCTCCAGGCTGGAGTGCAGTGGTATGATCTTGGCTCACTGCAACCTCTGCGTCTTAGGTTCAAGCAATCCTCCCACTTCAGCCTCCTGAATAACTGAGACTACAGGCACGAACCACCATGCCTGGATAATTTTTAAAATTTTTTGTAGAGATGGGGTTTTCCCAGGTTGCCCAGGCCAGCACTCATGACCTCAAGTGATTCACTCACCTTGTCCTCCCCAAGTGTTGGGATTACAGGGGTGAGCCACCATGCCCAGCCCTAACTTTCAATTTGCATAGTTCTAACCCCTTTATTTCCATAATGAATCTTCATCCTTGGGTCTATGGGGAACAAAAATTTCAAAGCACTGTATTTAGCAGAGAACCACTTGCTGAAAACAGGAAAGACCCTGGTTTATGGCTCTACAGAATCAATCACTTTCTGGTTGATTTCATGTGGAGGAGGCGGCCCACATTGATTGGGTGAGCATTATATATTTGAAACAATCTCTTTGGCTTTGAAATGATGGTGTCTTATAGACATGACCTCAATTCTGACAATTATCTATTTAATTGGATCAATACAGACAGCCCACTCCCCCAAACCACTGATTCAATTAATCAGACCATTGTCAAATCCCTTCTCTTCTCGGGTCTGGTGTAGACACAGACCCAGTGGCAATTTCTCCCAGGATAGGCACAGAAGTCAATCATCTGCTTTTGGATAAAGTATCTGATTGCTCACAAATTATACAAATCACATTGATTACTGACAAATCATAATGTTTACAGAGCACTATTTGGCTTTGGCTCCAAAGCATGACTAGGTATTTAATTAACAACTGTCAGATATAATTTACACCATTACAATGACCAGAAAATGGCTGATTGTTGATTTTACATACTAGAACAAATACTCTGCAACTAGCCTTGGTGAGGGCAAAATAACTAGGGGCTCAATGATGAACAGCGAAATCAAATTTCAGTACCACGTTTAACTGGAAGATTCTTGAAGGCGAAGATGCCTCTGCCTCCCATGAGAAATGGACATATTTTTGCTCATACGGCCAATCAACTCTGCAACAAATTTGTTTCCTTTTTTTGCCTTGACTACCAGGAAACTCCATGCCAAGTCTTTAGTGTAAATACACAATCTTTTTGAATACTATGGCATGCAAATGTGCATTTTATCCCATTTTATCTGCTTTTTACTTTTACATGTATGTTACTACTTCATTGCATATTAACACTCTGGGCTGGGTGTCAGCAAACTGCAGCCCACAGGGTGGTATGGTAGTTTGGGACAGGGACTAGGGAACGTTACTGAAACTCAGTTTGCACTGTTTATGTACCGCCCAAATATTCTAGATAATCTGTAATTTGTTATACAAACAGTGGGGGTGGAAATATTCATATCAAAACTTTCCATGACAAAAGAATCCATGGCTTTTTTAGACTGGTTTTATGAAAAAAAAAATCACAAGAATATAATTTCATGACATATAAAATACAAATTTCAGTGTCTATAAATAAACTTTTATCAGGACACAGCCATGCACATTAATTTATGAATTGTCCATGGCTGTTTTTGCACTAGAAAGGCAGAAGTGAATAGTTGTGGCAGAAGTCATATGGCCTGCAAGGCCTGAAATACATACTCTCTGGCCCTTTATATGAACAGCTTGCTGATCCCTGCCCTAGACTACCTATAATTTCTGTGGACTAGGCAAGGGATGGATGGATGGATGAGTAGCTAGAGAACATAGAGGCAAATAATTTACCTGGCCTGGAGTTAAGGTCAGTGCCCACACTATTCTTCCCAATTAAGCTTTGAAGGTGACACCATCTAGGCCAGGCAAGGTGGCTCACACCTGTAATCCCAGCACTTTGGGAGGCTGAGGTAGGTGGATCATCTGAGGTCAGGAGTTCGAGACCAGCCTGAGCAACACAGCAAAACCCCATATCTACCAAAAATACAAAAATTAGCCAGGTGTGGTGGCAGGTGCCTGTAATCCCAGCTACTTGAGAGGCTGAGGCAGGAGAATTGCTTGAACCCGGGAGGTGGAGGTTACAGGGAGCCGAGATCGTGCCACTGCACTCCAGCCTGGGCAACAGAAAGAGACGCTATCTCAAAAAAAAAAAAAAAAAAAAAAAAGTAACAGGAGTTCCTGCTCACAGGAGAGTGGGAAAGAGAGTGAACGTGAAATGGGAAGGAGGCTGCAGGAGCAGTACCACCCAATGGTGACAGCACCACTGAGTCTCCTCAGTGGGAGAAAAGTTACACAGCAGTTTCATTCAGAAGGAGCGGAAAGAACCTCTAATGATATTTCATCATACTCACTGGGGTAGGAGGGATTACAGAAGCCTTCAGGACCTGCCAGTAGATCCCATCTTCCGGAAACATCCAGGGCCTTTTGGATGTAATTGATAGCTTAAATAGAGGATTACAAAGATAGGTTGGAGTTTGAGAACATATAGAGAAACAAAGAGAGGTAATGGTAACTAAATCAAGACCAGAGGTGGAATAGCCCATTTTGGAAAAGATAAAATAATAAAAGGATGAGAAAATACTCAGAGACAGGGATTAGGGACATCACTATTCCACATTTATCTGATTCTCTTGACATGACATCACTATCCCAATTCTGGTTGCAGATATGAATATGGAACCCAACCAGTGACCTGCCCCAGGAGTTGAATTAGGCCTGTTTCTGGCAGTGGCTTTTCCCCTGGGAAAAGTGACTTCTCATTGGAAGAAAAGGAAATAAAGAGATTATTGTTTATGGAGCGCCCGCTATGCAGCAGACACTCAGGGTAACTCTTCAGTCCTCACCACCACTTGGCAGGAGAACATTGTTACTATTTTGCAAACAAAGGAAAAGTTAGTTCGAGAAAAATCAAAAAGTATGTGGAAGGTCACATAGCTGGAAATCATGGTGGCACTGGAATTCTGTTATTCTAAAGTTCATCTGTTCAGCTGAAGTTCATCTGATTCCAATGTCTTGCTTTTTCAACTTAGCTAAGCCCAGAAAATGAGGCACCTTCTCTGTTTGATTCAGTGTTCTTTCTCCAGGGCCTAAAACTATACCTAGAACACTGCAGAAACTCAGGAAAAGCACTGCAGCCCAATGGCAAATCACAGGCAAATGCACAGGAGTGTCTTGTGGCCCCTGACACATCCAAATTTGAGAGACACAGGTTCAGGATGACAGCAGGAGAAAGGACCCTTTCATGTCACATGGAGTCCCTGGATTTCTGCTTTTCTACCTTTGATCACTTGCAGGTGCCTTTGCCTGGTGGATACATCTTTCTCCTGCATATCAGAGAGCATTCCTAGTCCTTCCTGGGTGCAACCACAGGAATAGTAAATAAATACTCATTGAAACAGCTGATGCTCACTAAGTGCTTGTAAAAGAGAATCAGATAAAATGTAAGTTGACCAAAAGTAGGAAACCAAAAACAGCATAATAAGTAGCCTTGGGCAGGCTGGGCACGGTGGCTCACACCTGTAATCCCAGCACTTTGGGAGGCTGAGGAGGGTGGATCACCTGAGGTCGGGAGTTCAAGACCTGCCTGACCAACATGGAGAAACCCCTTCTCTACTAAAAATACAAAATTGGCCAGGCATGGTGGTGCCTGTAAACCCAGCTACTTGGGAGCCTGAGGCAGGAGAATGGCTTGATCCCGGCAGGCGGAGGTTGCGGTGAGCCGAAATCACACCATTGAACTTCAGCCTGGGCAACAGGAGTGAAACTCTGTCTCAGAAAAAAAAAAAAAAAAAAAAAGGTAGCCTTGGAATGAAGCAAAACTGGACTCGAATCCACTTACTAGTTGTGCACTCTTGAGAAAGTGACTTAATTTCTGCGCTTTGGTTCTTTCATCTCTGGAATCAGGGCCGACATGTCCCCTTCACTGCTGTGAAACATGATTAATGAAGTATACAGAGGCTAAGGCATTCAGTGGGTGCTCAGAAAGCAGTGGCTAGGAATTGGGTTGTTTTTGCCAAGTCTGGGGAATCCTCCAGGTGAAAACATCTCTGGAATTGAAAATCTTAGAAGGATCTGCAGCACCGACTGGATTTCCCTGAACTGAATGTAGCAACATTTACATTTTTCATACCATGGAAAATTGAGGGATGATCCAGGAAAACATAGACAGCTTGAGAAAATTTAAAGGCTCCACAGTGTTTTTCCATTCAGGGACAATAGAAAACAGGAAAACATTAATAATACGTCAGTGCCCGACTGCTAGCGGAACTACCCCAGGAAAGCATCTTTTGGTATAAATCACTGGGCGGGCATGGCGTTCCCCAGCCCAATGTGTCATGACCAGCCTAGCCACCCTTCCCATGACCACCAAATCAGGAAGATGTTGAAAAACCTTTCAAACTTGACAAAATCCAGGGCCTTCCTTAAATAGGACCATCCCTTCCCAGAAAAAGATCTTGCTCTCTGCCATCTCAAAGACCCAGCTCGGGTTAAAGCAAGGAAATGCACGCCACTGCTCCCTTCCCCAGCGGCTCTCAGGAATTGACAGTCTCTAAATTACTGCCTGAGAAGCATATCGCATGCCAACTGACAAAAGGAGGAGAGGAAAAATCCTTACAAGTGGTGGAGCATCCTCTCTTTCTCTCTGGGGAGGAGGTGTTGCTGGTGTTCATGTCGCTGGACCCGGAAACCAAATGAAAAATATGTGATTACAAACACCAGGGAGGGCGGCAGAGCGAGAATGAAAAGTAGAATAAAGAAGACCCCAACCTTCCCCATGCAGGAGGCAATTTGGCTAAAAAAATAAGAAGCAATGAGATAATAAAAGTAACAAATGAACCTGCAATTGCTTTGCTTCCGGGAGCTCCCATCTGATTTCAGATTGGTTCTCCAAGTCAACTTGGGGAGATTAATGGATCTGCGTGATGCAAACCTATCTCCGAGGAGACCTGGGACCCAGTCGGCACAGGACTTAACCCTTGGTGAGTGGGCTGAGAGTGGCGTGCCCAGGTGGAAGCCAGTATAATAAGCGGTGTCTCTGATTGTCAGTGTGTGTGCTTTTGCTGTCCTTGATCAGAAGCCTGAGCTTTGAGTGACTTCATGGGGGTCCTGCGTTTTAGTCTAACAAGAGCACACAGAAAAAGAGAAAGGAAGAAGGGAAAAAAATAACTCCAGGGAAGATAAAGGAGTTATCAGAACTGAGCAGAGACAAGAGAGGGATTGGGGTAGTTCTCTTGGGGTCAGATACATCCTCCTACTAACCACCACTCCCCAGCGCAGCCTGCCGGCAGATCAGAACACACAAGCACAGGAGTACGCCTTTTATTTTTAAAGGAGAGGCATTCACTCTCCACCCTGTGGAAGGAGGCAGAGAGGAAGGCGTCTTCCTGCACAGTGAGCTAAAGCCCTGAAGCTGTGGTGGGCTGCCAGTGGCATCCTTAAGGCCAGGGCAGGGAGATACCCTCAACAGAGCAATTTTGGAGGGCCACCAACTTACGGTTGGCTGGTGGCATTTTTGTTGTGATGCCTTTTTTCAGCCAGGCTTACAAAGAAAGAGCAGCCCAGTCTGCCACGGGCCAGGTTGATTGGGCAGGAGCCAAAGCACCTGAAGGGAAGAGAAGACTGAAGCGAATACCTGCTGTGTTTCAGGGGCTGGCTGGCCACCAGGGAAGGAAAAGAAGGCAGGGATACGTCCTGCTTTGCGGAACTTCCAGCCCTTTCCATCTACTGTTCTTTCTGTCTGGATATTCGTTCCCTCATTTATTGGTTCATCCCAACGATCTCTCAGCCTTTGAGCTGCACCACTCATTAGAGTAGCCCCCAGCCATATGTGGCTCTTCAAACTGATTACAATGATATCAAATTAAAACTTCAGATGTCGTACTAGTTGCATGCCAAATTCAGGACAGCCAGGTGTGGCTTGTGGCTTTTATACTGGACAGGGCAGAGACAGAAGACGTCCATCACCGCAGAAAGTTCTATTGGACAGCGCTGGTCGAGAGCACCGCAAACCCTCCTAATCAGTGTGCACGCTTCAAGTATTAGCTTTGACACTTTTCTCAACATAGTAGCCAAAGGGATCCCTGAACTCTTCAGAAATGAGGAACAAAACAATAGCAAAAAGATAGTTCTAGATAAGGAAGTTGACAGGGGTCAGGCATGATGGCTCACACCTGATATCCCAGTGACTCAGGAGGATGAGGCGGGAGGATCACTGAAGGCCAGGAGTTCAAGACTAGCCTGAGGAACATAGTGAGACCCGTTTCTAAAGCATAAATGAGATTTTTTTTAGAAGGGGGTCAGGCATGCTGGCTCATGCTTGTAATCCCAGCAGTTTGGGAGGCCAAAGTCGGTGGATGGCTTGAGTCCAGGAGTTTGAGACCAGCCTGGGCAACACGGAGAAAACCTACCTCCAAAAAATGCAAAAGAATGAGCTGGGCATGGTGGTACATGCCAGTAGTCCCCGTTGGGAGGCTGAAGTGAGAGATCAACTGAGCCCAGGGAGATTGAGGCTTCTTTTTAAAATTTTTTATTTTATTTATTTATTTTTTGAGACAGGGACTCACTCTGTCACCCAGGCTGGAGTACACTAAGCCATGACCGTGCCTCACTGCACTCCAGCCTGGGTGACAGAGTGAGTCCCTGTCTCAAAAAATAAATAAATAAAATAAAACAATTAAAAAGGAAGACTACAGGGGCACGAAAACCAGATGCAAAGGGGTTCTCAGATAGATTCCGGATCAAACTCCAACAAAAGCTAAAAAGGGGACAGTATCAGAGAAAGGAAAATTTGAATGTAGAGGGCATATTATATAATACTATGTAATAGTGTTCATCTTTCCTTTCTTTCTTTTTTTTTTTTTGAAACAGAGTTTTACTCTTGTTTGCCCAGGCTGGAGTGCAGTGGCACGATCTCGGCTCATTGCAACCTCCACCTCCTGGGTTCAAGCGATTCTCCTGCCTTAGCCTCCTGAGTAGCTGGGACTACAGGCATGCGCCACCACGCCCAGCGAATTTTGTATTTTTAGTAGAGACGGGGTTTCTCCATGTTGGTCAGGCTGGTCTCAAACTCCTGACCTCAGATGATCCACCCACCTCAGCCTCCCAAAATGCTGGAATTACAGGGTGAGCCACTGTGCCCAGCCATAGTGTTAATTTTCTTAGTGTGGATGTGAAATGGTTGTGTAAGAGAGTGTCCTTATTCTCCGAAGACGGCTGCTAAGGGATTTCAGGGTAAACTGTGATGATGCCTGCAACTTTTCAATGGTTCCAAAAAAGTGTGTGTGTGTGTGTGAATATGTAATCATATATATTATAAATAAAGATATCTGCCATATATATAAAGGTATATTTATCATATATTCACATAGGGAAGTACAGGTGGCAAGATGTTAGAAGTCACTGCAAGCCAGATCTTGCTCCTCCTCTACTCAGAGTGAGCTTGCCCAAACCTCCCTGTTTCTCTCCAAGTAAAACCAAAGCCGTGGCAGGGCCTCCGAGGTCCCACACCACCTGACCCCATCCTCCCTCCAGCTCTCTGTTCCCATCTCCCGCACTCCCACCACACTGGCCACCAGACTGTCACTGAACTCCCCCAGGTGTGCTCTGGGTTCGGGGCCAGGGTTTCCCCTCTGCTGGCAGCCTCAGGCCCCATGTCCCTGGATGGTTCCCATCTCTGCCCCTTGGTGCTGCTGCCCAAACCTCCTCTGCCTGGAAGCCTTCCTTGACCACCCAGAGAGGCAATCCAATGTCCTCTCTAAATTCTCCCTCTCCTCCTTCCCTGATTTATCTTCATACCACTCACCACCTTCTCATACGATATTTATTATATCTTTATTTTATGAATTGTCTGTTTTCCTTGCCACACCCCACAGGGCAGGGGCTTTAATCTGGCTTATTCCCTGGGGCATTCCAGGGCCTGGAGCCGGTCCACCATCACCTGCAGATTAGTGAGGGAAGCCCTGCCCAAGTAAGCCCTGCTCAACTTACTGCTGGCTGGTGGCATTTTCTTTGTGATGCCTTTCTTCAGCCAGGCTTACGAAAAGCAGCCCAGTCTGCCACGGGTCATGGTGGTGAGGCAGGAGCCAAAGGGGCAATTCCTCCACATTCGCTTGATGAACAAACATGGGTCCTTTGAGTCTTGGGGCTCCAGATCTGTCTCTGAAGCTGCTACTGAGTTAAAGGCCCTGGTCCCAACTGTCGCCTGAGGTCCCTTCCCTCAGCACACGCCACTCTCTAATGTGAGTGTCCCCTGCGTTTGCTCCTGAGTCCCCAGCTCCTCATTCCTGTCGGGCACACAGCAGACGCTCGGTAAGTGTTTGCGAAAGCCTCCTGGGGAAATCAGCCTTGTAAATAAACACTTGTTTCATGGGTGGATTTACTTTTCAAAAGTAAGAAGTCTAGGCATGAGTAAGGTGAAGTGGGAACAGAGGTGGATGGTGGGTGAGCAGATGGTCAAGGCCTTTTCAAGGATAGCAGCTTGCTCAATTCTTGACATGCTCAAGACCCATTCTTCTTCCCTTCTCTTCTGAAGTCCTAGGATACTGAAGTTCGGAGGTCAATGACTTGCCCAAGGTCACATGTTAACAGACAAATTATCAAATTTCTCTCTCATCCTGATAAGTTCCAAAGCTCAGGTCAATCCTTACTCTCTCCAATCGCCTTCCCAGATGAGGTCGAAACCCCTGTGTTAGATACAGTCTTGGGTGTCTCTCTCTCTCCTCCTTCCCATGTGCCATGGTGGCACTATTCCATTTCTTCCTTTGAAAATTTGATGGGGGCTGGGAGTGCTGGCTCACATCTGTAATCCCAGCACTTTGGGAGCTGAGGTGGGTGGATCACCTGCGGTCAGGAGTTCAAGAACAGCCTGGCCAACATGGTAAGACCTCGTCTTTACCAAATATAGAAAAATTAGCCAGGTGTGGTGGCACATGTCTCTTGGCTGAGGCAGAAGAATCCCTTGAACCCAGGAAAGCGGAGGTTGCTGTGAGCCAAGATCACACCATTGCACTCCAGCCTGGGTGACAGGGCAAGACTCTGTCTCAAAAAAGAAAGAAAGAAAAGAAAGAAAGAAAGAGAGAGAGAAAGAAAGAAGAAAAAGAAAGAAAGAGAGAGAGAGAGAAAGAAGAAAAAGAAAGAGAGAGAAAGAAAGAAGAAAAAGAAAGAAAGAAGAAAGAAAGAAAGAAAAAGAAAGAAAGAGAAAGAAAGAAAGAAAGAAAGAAGGAAGGAAAGAAAGAAAGAAAGAAGAAAGAAAATGTGATGATGGGCATCTAGAGTCACAGCAGGCCCGGTGTTTTCTTTTGCTGCCTACTCTCTTCCCCGTCCCTAGCACAGTTCCTCTCACCCCGTTAGAGCTTAATACATATTTGAGAAGAAGAACCAGAGCAGAGCAGCAGCCCTAGCTATGAAAATTCCAGAAAGCGCCCCTTCATTCATCTGCAAAGAGCAGGAGAACCTTTGAGGCTATAAAGCCCAAACCATTTGTAACACTCAAGTGAACTGGCATTCACATCATCTGCCTGCTTTCATTACACAGTTCCAAATCGTCCACCCAGTGAATGGGCCTTTTTAGCAGCAAAGATGATCATCTATTATGCCTGGAAGGGCAGGGGGCCTGGTGACACCTCTGCCTTCCTCAGCCAGTTCTGTGGATCCCTCTAAATAATACAAGGCTTGTTTGCAATCAAGTTAGAACATGTTTAATGGTGAATAACTCTGATCCTGAATGGGGATAATTGCATGAGCATCACAGAGCTGACTCAATACCTGGCCGAGCCATTCCCATATTTAGAAGGTTGGAGACATTTTTAGCTCTCCTTTGTGTGTGCGCTGCTCATTATACCAACGTGGCTCAATTTAAAGGCCCTGCCATCTGATGGGCGGCCACTGGTCTCTGGCCAGAGGTGCAAGTTTGTGGGGCTGGAGGACAAAGCTTGGGACAGGTACTGTGACCTGCATGAGTCCCAGCTGCAGATAGCAAACAGCAAGGTCAGCACCTTCAGGCGAGGGCCAGGGGCTGGAGGGAACGAGGAGGGTAGAGAGTGACAGCAGTATGACCTGGTGTTGGGAGCACGCCCAAGCTCTGTCCTTCCATGTGTGGCCTTGGCCAAGTTGCATAATGCTTTAAGTCTCAGTTTCAACATCTGCAAAACGGGGATTTTACAGACCGTGGCAGTCGGGATTCAAGATGGCCCCCAAGACTCCCGCCTCCTGTAGAATCCCCTCTCTTGAGTGCAGGCAGCAACCCTGAATCTGATGGGTTAATTTGCTCCCATGAGGAGGTTAGGCTACCCAACAAAGGGGGAGGAATTTCACAGATGTCATGGAGGCCTGAACATGGCTAGTTTTGTGTTCATCAAAAGGGATGCAACCCTAAGTGGGCCCGACTTTATCACTGGGCCTTTAAAAAGGGCTGGACCCTCACTGAAGAGAGTGATTCAGAGCATGAGGAGCCACCTTCCGCCTTGAAGAAGCCGAAAGTCATGGTGTGAGATCGTCCTTGGATGTACCCTGAGAGCCTGAGAATGTCCTCCAGGGGCTGCGAGGGGCCTTCGGTCAATAGCTAGCAAGAAAACAGAGACCTCCGTCCTATAGCTGCAAGAAAATGAATTCCGTTAACCAAAAACGTCAGAGGAGACCCCATCCCTGGCTGATGCTTTGATTTCAGCCTTGTGAGACTCAGCAGAAGTACCAGCCTGAATCAGGACTTCTAACCTACAGAGCTACGAGACAACGAATATGCTAAAGTTGCGATAATTTCTTACGCAGCAAGAGATAGCTGATACAATGAAAGTAACTACCTCCTAAGGTTGTTATGAGGAATCATTTGCATGCAAAGTGCTTCGTAAAGAGCTTGAAATGCCATGAGTGACTACTAAAGGGCAGAGGTTATGACGATTACTTTCTCTACCGTTATTAGTCAATGATAAATATTAAATAGCTTTGGTCTCCAAGAAACCTCCATCCATATCCTGGTTTTGCTGCTAAGCAGCTATGTGATACTGGGTGAGTCACCTGATGAAGTCCATTTCCTCATCTGATAATAGTCCCTTCCTTGTAACTCTGCAGGGAGGTTTAAGGAGATAATCATTTCAAAGTGCTTAGCTTCTACAAATTCCCTTTTGCCATAGAAAGCAGCATTCCTACGTCGTAGGGATTAGGATACGGATATTCTTGGGTGCTCTTATCCAGCTTGCCCTACAAAGTCTTCATCATCTTTCTCCTGGATCCTTGCAACAGGGATCCTAACAACCCTCTGGCCTCATCTTCTCCAATACATCCTTTGGAAGGCAGCCTGAGTGATTTCTCTGAATGTCACAGGGCCACTGTGTTTGCTGTTCCTTCTGCCTGGGACACCTTTCAGTTCTTCCCATCATGAGCCCTTTCCTCATGTTTTAGAGTGTCTCAGGGGCCTTACCCTGACTATTCTATTTATATAAGTCCTTCCCTTTATTATTCTCCATCAGAGAACCTTCTTCATTTCACCCACACCACTTACACTTCCTGTAAACACCTGACTGGCTCGTTACTTCTTCAGTGCCCGTCACCTTCACTGGAACGTAAGTTTTGGAAGCTCAAGGATCTTTGTTGTTGTGACCTGTCTGGTAGGCATAGTGCCTGGCCTGTGACAAGGTGCCTGTGGAAGGCAGGATAATGGCCCCCCAAAGATACCCCTACCCCAATCCCCAGAACCTGTGAATATGTTAGGTCACACAGCAAGGGAAAATGAAGATTGCATGTGGAATCGAGGTTGCTAAATCAGCTGATCTCAAAAGAGGAAGGTGATTCTGGGTCATCCACTGGGTGCAACAGAATTACAAAGGTCCTTAAAAGTAGAAGAGGGAATCTGAAGAGAGAAACAGAAGGATGTCAGCGTGAGAAAGATCAGCCAGATGCTGCTGGCTTTGAAGATGGAGGAAAGGGGCCCTGAGCCCAGGAACATGGGCAACCTCTAATAAGTGGAAGGCGTAAGGCTACTGTCTCTCCCCTAGGACCTCCAGAAGGAGCCCAGCCCCACCTACACCTGGAACTTAGCCCAATGAGACCTGTGTTGGACTCCTGCCTTATGGGACTGCCAGATCATACATTTAGGTTTTCAAGACACCACATTTGTGATCATTGGTTATAGCAGCAATTGAAAACAAATACAGTGCCTCTGGCTGGGCGCGGTGGCTCACACCTATAATCCCAGCACTTTGGAAGGCCGAGGCAGGCGGATCACCTGAGGTTGGGAGTTCAACACCAGCCTGGCCAACATGGAGAAAACCCTCTCTACTAAAAATACAAAATTATCCGGGCATGGTGGCACATGCCTGTAATCCCAGCTACTCAGGAGGCTGAGGCAGGAGAATCACTTGAATCTGGGAGGCGGAGCTTGCAGTGAGCTGAGATCGTGCCGTTGTACTCCAGCCTGGGCAACAACAGTGAAAGTCTGTCAAAAAAGAAGAAAGAGAGAAAGAGAGAAACTAAGAGGGAGAGAAGGAAGGAAGGAAGGAAGGAAGGAAGGATGGAGGGAGGGAAGGAAGGAAGGAAGGAAGGAAGGAAGGAAGGAAGGAGAGAGAAAGGAAGAGAGGGAGGGAGGCAGGGAGGGAGGGAGACAGTGCCTCACAAGTATCTGTTGGATGGAAAATAGAAGGAAAAAGAAAAGCGTAACTCAGATCAGGGGACAAAAGCATTCAATAATTTTTTTATTATCTACAGCTTTGAAACCAGACACCATACGCCCTTGTAAGGCTAACCCCATGCCCCTCCCCAGCCTTGTCTTCATCCTCTGCTGGCGCCGTGCAGACACTCTAGCCCGCCGAGGTCCCCGGGACTCTGCACAGCTGTGTGTCCCTAGACTTCCCGCCCTTCACATCTTCTCCTTCATTCCCAGGACAGGTCTCCTCTTTGTGCAACTGGTCCAATGCCACTTATCCTTTGAGACTGGGAAGTCTCCCCTGCCCCAGGCCAAACCTTCCACCCTGTCTTCTGCTTTCTGTAGTTCAATCTCAACGCTCATTTTCTTTGTTGCCAGCCCCTGGCAACAGGGGACTCGACAGGTCATAGATCAAACAAAACCAGGGCCCTCTCGTGTCTTGCAATTGTCTAATGTGGGTAGATGGATGATAATGAGAGAATAGACAAGTAAGTCAACAAGATAATGGTCTACAGTACAGAGACAGTAACACTGGAGAGTGTTGACCAGGTGACACTTGTGGGAGACCTAAAGGATGAGAAGGAGTCAGCATGGGAGAGGGACTTCCCACCACACTGGACCAGGGACTTCCCTAGCGCCGTGACCCTGCCTCATTGATCTGGGTTCATTTCGTGCTGAGCACAACGCCTCATACCTAAGAGGTGACTGCAAATGCTTGCAGAGAGGGGACTAAGCATCCACCTGCCGCCAGGAATGACCACTGGGTAACCAGACCGTGTGGATGGGATTCTTCCTGGGACCAGGGCTGCCTTCTGGTCTCATGCAGCTTCACCAAGGTTGAATTTCTCTCTTGCCCTGGGCTGTGTTCTACTGGTGACTCTGGAACCCACGTATAGTGGACTGAAAATATCCCTAAAATGCATGTCCACACAGAGCCTCAGAATATGACCTTACTTAGAAATAGGGTCTTTACAGATGAACTTAGGTAAGATGTGGTTATAATAATTAGGGTGGGCTCTGAATCCAATGACATAGAGAGACATAGACAGGGAAGATGGTGGTGAGAAGGCAGAGGCAGAGACTAGAATGAGGAGACGACATGCCCCAAATGCCAAAGTTTGCCAGGAAACACCTCTAGGCCAGAAAGAGGCAAGGTGGATGTTTCCATGGACCTCTCAGAGAGAGGCTGGCCTTGCCAAAACCTTGATTTGGAAATGTGAGCCTCCAAGACTGTGGGAAAATACATTTCTGTTGTTTGAAGACACCTAGTACGTGGCACTTTGTTAAGAAACCAGCGTGCTATGCTATCATCCTTGGCTACAACCACCTCACTTCTGTGACGTTGTCCTTAGCCTGGGGAGAAAATGATTCTGGGGAACTGTGTGTTGCGTCTCCTCACAGGGGTTACCAAGGAACCTCGCACTTTGGCCGGAGATCAGCTCTTAGGAATCTTAGCTGGAGGTGGCCTTACAAACCCTCAGGTCAACAGGCAAAGAGCGGAACTGTATTCAAAACACAAGGCAAGCAACAGAGAAAGGCAGGTCAGAAAGCCACTTGGAGACTCAGTTTCCCCTTTCCTGGGGTACATTGAGAGTTGACTGCATCAACGTGCCCACTACAGGGGCTGATCCAAAAACAAGCACATTGCTGCTTTTTCCTCCACCTTCCCTCTCTCTTCCCCCGTTTCTTTTATTAAATTCAAGTGAAAAAAAAACAACAGTAACTCCTTTCTGAAACACAAGAGGGGAGTTCTGAACGCATAAAGGCCAGAATTAAGCTGTGAAATTAACCCCCCCACAAATTACAAATGGTAAAAATCTCACATAGGTGCACAGCTCCAGCAAACTCACAAGCCCAAGTCCCTGCTGTGCCTTTTTATTACTTGAGGTATATGGAGTCTCTAATTTAAGGCTAAATATAAAATAAAGCACACACAGCTGGACTTTCAAGTATTTTCAAAACACATTTAATACCTTCCCGTGAAACTCCCAGAATCTGAGCAGCCCTCGCTCCACACCAGTATAAACAGGAGTTGGGGCGGACGGAACGTATGGGCTTCAAAAGCAGATTTCAGAGGGTTGAACGGGAACCTGCAAGGCAGAGGCCTGAAGGGATTGGAATGCTGACCTGAGCTCACAGTCACACGGCGTCCTTTGCCACACCAGAGCTATAATAGAAACCAGCAGAACTGCTTGAAGCGGCAACACCAATAGGATCCTCTGACCGCAGCTTTGCCTGCCCCCCATGTACTTTTCGGCTCTGTTCCTCCCTCCAGGGCTGATGGAAAATGAGAAATATCCAAGTCCTCCTGGCAGGCATGAATGGATTCTGTGTTATCCCAGGAATTCTCCTTGGAGGAAGAAGCATCCACGGGTCCCGCTTCACCGTTTGGTATTGCCAAGCATTTTTTATTCATTCGGGAATTCCACACGCAGTGCCTTCTGTGCTAGATGTGGTTCTGAAGGTGCACGGGGACTCCATGGGGAATAGAGCAAACAAAACCAGGGCCCTCGTCTCTTGGAATTCTGACATGGGTAGATGGATGATAACGAGACAGCGGAGAAATAAGTAAATAAGACGCTGGTCTACGCTATGCAGACAGGAACTCTGGAGACTGGGAAGGCACAGTGTGTTGAGCAGGTGACGTTTGTGGGAAACCTGAAGGATGAGAAGGACTCAGCACTGCAGAGATACATGGGAGAACTTTCTTGGCAAATGGAAGGGCAAAGAGCAAAGGCCTCATGACAGTGATGAAATGTGCCTACCGGTTCTTCGCTTCTCCTCTCATCGAGAAGTGGAGTCTATCTCCTTTCCCCTTTAATCCCAGGGGGCTTGGGAAGATGCAGTAGTGACTGCATTCCCCAAAGGTGCAGTGGAAGTGACACCCTCTGACTTCCAAGACTAAGTCAGGAAAGGCTGTGCCACTCCTACTGTGTTGCTGTGCTGGAACAGCTGCCCTATGAGAATCCAATCAGCCCGAGACCACGGTGCCAGAGTGGCCATGTGCTGAGAACAGCTGAGCCCTTCCTGCCCTGCTGTCCTGACAAAGCCCTGGACGTGTGACAAAAGCCATCCTAGACCGTCCAGGCCAGCGCTCCTGCCAACTGAATTCCACTCAATGACCTCCACCAATAGCCACTGCGAGAGGAGACTCAACCAGCCACGCCCTATCCAGAGTCCTGACTCAGAAAATCATGAGATGTAATAAAACTGCCATCATTTTGCGCCAGTAAATTGAGGGGTACTTTGTTACTCAGCAATAGGTAAGTGGAAGAGGCCTCACGCTGATAATGGGAGGATGCAATGAAACCATGTATGTTCTGTTCTCAGTATCCAGCAGGATCTCAGCAAATGTTAGATCACGTCCCTGTTCCTCCCATGCCTTGTGACAATAGACTTTGATTGCCTTTCAGTTTCATTGCCTATTTTTATACTATGCTGCATTAAATCATAAATTACAAGCAGCTTATCCGTGTCTGATTCTCACTAAGCACTTGGTTTTATTGGGCTCTCAAAGTTAGAGAATGACAAACATGTAAATTGGAGTGGCTTCCCTCTGCAGAGGAGGGTTCTGGAAGGAGGTTCTTCAGCGGGAAGAGTGGGGGTCTGAATTGTCTTGCTCCTGAAATGTGCTGTGAAGCCCTGTGGCTGGCATGCATTGGCGAGCTGGGTGCATTCGCCAGGAAGTTTTTAAATGATTTTCTGAGCGATATCATTTTTCTTTCCTAAACAACATAGATTTTTGAGCTCTAATGCGTTTCTGCATTAAGGAGAACAGGCCGTCTCACTTGGCATGTTTCATCATAAAGTTATTTCTCAAATCAGCATCTCGAAGAGGTACTATAACTTAGTGATTATGAGCATAGGTTTTAGATCCAGACAGGCCTTGGTGAGAACCATGCCTTTTTCCCTTACAGACAGGGAGAACACGGGCGCATGATTGAGAACTTGGCCTCTCTAAACCTCAGTTTACACCTCCGTGAAATGGGAATAGACACACTCCCTCCCTCCCAGTTTGCCAGTGAAGATTAAATCAGATCACACCAGTGAAACAATAAAGGGCCCCACGCAAAGTCAGAGCTCAAAATAATTGATCTGCTGTGATCATCATCATTCCTTTAGACGTGCTATGGCAAGGGCTGTCAGGTTTAGCAAAATAAAAAGGCAGGGGCTGGGCATGGAGCTCTTGCCTGTAATCCCAGCACTTTGGAAGGCCAAGGCGGGTGAATCGCCTGAGGTCAGCAGTTCGAGACCAGCCCGGCCAAAGATGTCCAGGCTCTAATCCTAATTCCCTGGAACCTGTGAATATGTGAGGCTACGTGGCAGATGGGCGATTTAAGTAGAGACGGCAAAACCCCATCTCTACTAAAAATACAAAAATTAGCCTGGCATGTTGGCAGGCTCTTGTAATCCCAGCTACTGGGGAGGCTGACTCAGAAGAATTGCTTGAACCCGTAAGGCGGAGGTTGCAGTGAGTTGAGATGCCGCCATTGCACTCCAGCCTGGGCAACAAGAATGAAACTCCATCTCAAACAAAAAAAAAAAAAAAAAAAAGAAAGGCAGGATACCCAGGGCAATCTAAATTCCAGATAACAAATAATGTGTTAGTAGTACAGCATGTCTCATGTATTCCAGGGGATATACTTACATTAAAACTCATTCACCGTCCAGCTGAGATTCAGGCTTTACTGCCTGCCCTGTATTCATTCCCAGACGATTATCAGTGTTATTTACAATGACAATCAATCCCAATTGCCCAGGTTTGTGGTTACCCTAGACCCCTAATCACACCCTGTGTCTTCTGCTCCTGATTTTCTTATCTTTAATAAAATCTTACATCTTTTTTTTTTTCTTCCCTCCAGTCTCACTATAGACTGCTGGTAATTAAGATAAGCCAAGAGGTTGCTCTAGAAAGACAAGCTCTGTAACTTTTTCTGAAGCGACACCACTGCAGTGATTACATAAGCACCTCTCTATAGCAGAGTCATGAGGTCCGCTGCAGAGAGGCTTCCATTTGTACCTTTTCCAACTTCTGGCTGCAGAAACGCCCCCTCCCTCCACATTTCTCCCTCTCCCCCCTCCCTTCATGCCTGAGGTCTGGCTCCATTTGAAGTCTCTCCCCCTACCACCAGCTCCTTTTTTTTTTCCACGTAATATAGAGTAGTTTAGTACATAAGTGATTTATTGCACGCACCTTAATGTATAAGGGGCAAAACTTGTTTAAAATAAATCCAACTGAGAGGATAATCTCTATGGGCAAAATGTACTTCGACTTAATTTCTCTACTGGGTATTACACACTATATAATTGCCTTAAACAGAAGCTGCACACACAAATTTAGCTTGGCACCGGTATCTGGCTTCACAGAACACTCGAGTTACATGCTGGGTTTTGCTACAAATCCTTCGCTCCACCAGAAGAAAGTCAACAGCATCCCTTAAAGAAATATTCAGGCTGACTCTCCTGCTGAGATTAGGGGGAGGGAGAGCAGCTGATTGTGTGCTGGATTTAGAGGCGAGGTCTTTGTCCTGGGAGAGGCAGCAAAGCTGCCAGCCTGTCTCTATCTGGGCTTGGTTCCTCAGGACTGCATCTTCTCGGCCCTTTATTCCAAAGTGCATTCAGCAGCAAATTAAATCACAGCTCCCTGACTGGCACCTGGACGTGGAATATGTGTTTAATTAAAGTTCATAGCACCTTGCCCTTCTTTCTCCTGCAGATTAATTAATTAATGTATTTATTGACTCCTTCCTGCACTCATTCATTCTGCAAATGCTCGCTGAGTTCCTCTTGGAGCCCAGGCAGTGGTGAGCCCTAGGAATCTCACAGTCGAACGACACACTCTTCTTGCCCATGTCCAGGGGGAGAGATGAATATTAATTAAATCATCACACAAATAAGTACAATGTGACAAACCATGGCAATGCAATGGAGGAGCAGTCCATGGTCCTCTGAGAGTCCCTGGGGGAGGCCGGAGAACTTCCCAAGAAAGGGGCTTTTAGAGGGTTTATTAGCTTCCTCTGGATGCTGTAACAAATTACCACCAAACGAGTGGCTTAAAACAAATTTATTTTCTGAAGTTCAGAAGTCCAAAATGGGTGTGGCTGTGCTAAAATCAAGGTGTCAGCAGGGCTTTGTGTGTTTCTGGAAGTCCTGGCTGAGAATCTGTTTCCTTGCCTATTCTGTCTTCTAGAGGCTGCCTGAATTCCTTGGCTCCTGGCTGCTTCCTCCATCTTTAAAGCTGGTAACATCAGGCAAAGTCCTTCTTACTCATTCACCTCTCTGATTATGACCCATCGTCTGCATCTCTTTTCTCCACCTCTGATTCGATTGGGCCCACTCAGATAATCCAGGACGACCTCCCAATCTGAAGATCAGTGATTTGCCACCTTAACACCATCTGTGACCTTCATTCCCCATCTGCCATGTAACCTCTCATATTCTCAGGTTCCATGGAATTAGGATTAGGGCCTGGACATCTCTGGGGGTCATTACTCTGTCTACCACAGATGGGTAAAGGAAGGAGGAGAATTTGCCAGGCAAAGCTGGAATCTTATGAGATGTGTTGCCAATGATGTGCCTGTGTGAACGCAGCTTTGGAACCCAGTGAGGGGGCACAGGGAGATGGTGCTAAAGACATTGGGAGGAAGGAGCAGGAGTCAAAACGGTGGAAAGCCTGCTCAGACACATGAAGGATTCTGGTTCTCATCACAGAAGCCTGAAGAGCCCCTTTAGATATTTCAGCTGGGGGAGAAGATACTGTGTTTTACTAAATCTAAGATTATAGATGCCATTATTTTTCATTTCCCCTAAGGAAATAAAATGCTGCCAATGAAACGATGGCATAATACTTTCTATGTTTTAGAATTTTTATTTTATCCATCCTGTTTGCCAAGTGAGAGCAAGGTAAGAAAAAAGAATTTTTATTTTATGATCATCACAGTCACTCTTTAATTTTTAAAAAGTTTTATACATTTCAAGGGTACACATGCCGATGTCTCACATGGATATACTGCATAGCGGTGAAGTCCGCGCTTTTCGTGTACCTGTCATCTGAATAATGAACATCGTACGTTACAGGCGATTTTCCAACCCTCATCCCTCTCCCACTTTCACAAAAACTCTGTTAGACTTAAGTAGGTCTCCATGTTTCTCACCAACGGCTCTTGTGGATGCAATAAATACTATCAAATATAAGCGAAAAAATGATTTAAGCATTCCTAAAATTTCTTCACACAAAGGGTCTCTCTCCCCTGAATAACTTTTTGACTCTGAATCCCGGATGTCCAGATTTCCTCCATGCAGATCATTTTCTGCACCATCAAGAGCATAAGTGACGCAGCCATTCTTAGAAGATTCCATTTAAAAAAAGGAAAAAGAACAGAAAAGAAAACAAAAGATGCCACTGGTGATGGGTTGTTGAGCTGGCTGTGCAGTTGTGTTGCGCAAACCTACTTTTGATTTCCACGTCCAGAATGTTTCTAGCTCTGCCTGCCCCTCCATTTCAGCAGCCATCTGGTTCCTAGAAGGTGGAGTATTCTGCTATTAGCTCTGGGACGTTCTTGGAATCTGCCGACACTCATCCCGCAAGTTTTGTTTGCTGGCGTTTGAGATGTTTATACGAAAGGGAACTTAGAGGTGTGTTCAGATGTCAAAGATGCTGACATGAGAGCATTTTAGAGATGCACCTGAAGGTCAAGGATCAGACTGGCACTTTCAAAAAGTCATTCAACAGAAGCAAGACTTGTTCCCACATTTCAACATAAAAGTTAAAAAGCATCCGTTAATAACGATAATGAAGGACTCCTTCATGCATGCTAAGTACTGTGCTAGGTGCTTACCTGCACATATCAAAGTCATCGAATTGATGATTATTATACATACTGTACGTACTAAAACTGAGTCTTCACTACCCTGACTACCTCCTCTAACAGCACCCAGATTATAGGTGGTAGAGCCAAGATTTGACCACAGAATGACTTCTGGTGTGGCCAGTCCCTTCTGTTTCTATTTGTCTTAGAGCTTCGATGAAAATGTCTTTAAAACTGAGTGCCTCCAAGTTCATTCTACAAACACATGTGAAGCCTCTTGTGTGCAGGCAGTAGGCTCTGCTCTGGGCCCCAGAACAAAGCATGAAAACCCACAGACCCTTCTTTTAAGAAGCTCTGGGCCCAATGGAGGAGGCAGAGGAGCAGCCAATACCTTCGATCAGAGAGCGTGAACTGATGTGCATTTCAACATGTCATGGGGTACCAGCAGAGGAGAAAAATGTCCCCATCTGACGCATTATGTGGTTTTCTCAAAGAACTTTAGAGGCTAAACATTAGACTGCAAAACATTCAGAAATTACCAGGAAGGCAGCGTGAAATCTGCATAGAAAATCTGTTCCGGTCCCCAACCAATACTTGGTTGACCTTACAATGGCTATCCTCTCTAAAGCCAGCTTGAATATTTCCTTCTAGGGGAGTAACACAAAGAAACACGGGTAGGAGGGAAAGGAAGGGAGGGGAGGGAAAGGGAAGGAGGAAATAAATTCTAGTACAAATTCACCATACACTAGGGTTCTTGGGATGATCAGCGACCAAATCAATTTTATAGATACTGTTGTATACACATGCTATTGTTAAGGTGAAAGCCAGAAAGAGCAAAGGGCTACAAAGAATAAAAATAAAAATCTGGAGTAGAAAGCCCAGGGAAAAGGGAAGTCAGGCCCATACAGATATACAGAGATAACAATAAACCTATTTTTTAAAAATTCTGTTGCATGTCACCATAAGCATAAAAAAAATCACGAATCTTCTAGATTTTCCACACAGGTAACAGGTACATGATTTCCAAAGCTGATACTGTGATGGTTTTTTAAAATTATGATTATTATTTTACTTTAAGTTCTGGGGTACATGTGCAGGACGTGCAGGTTTGTTACATAGGTATACACTGCCATAGTGGTTTGCTGCATCCATCTGCCTGTTTTTTACATTAGGTATTTCTCCTAACGCTATCCCTTCCCTATTCCACCACCACCTGCTATACCTTCCCCAGGCCCCTATCCGCCATACAGGCCCCAGTGTATGATGTTCCCCTCCCTGTGTCCATGTGTTCTCATTGTTCAACACCCACTTAGGAGTGAGAATACGCGGTATTTCAGGACATAGGCATAGGCAAGGACTTCATGACTAAAACACCAAAGCAATGGCAACAAAAGCCAAAATAGACAAATGGGATCTAATTAAACTTAAGAGCTTCTGCACAGCAAAAGAAACAATCGTGACAGTGAACCGGCAACCAACAGAATGGGAAAAAATGTTTGCAATCTACCCATCTGACAAAGGGCTAATAACCAGAATCTACAAAGAACTTAAACAAATTTACAAGAAACAGGTATGGTTTTAAGGAAATGACCTTATTCTGTAACATGGCTTGCTGGGAGTGCTGATTTTTGCATCACTTAAAATTTTATTTCAGTTTGCTTTGAGGTCTCTTGGAGCTAAGCATCCTCTCCTCCTCCTCTTCCCCTGGAAAATAGTACCCCCCTCACCATGCACACACGCGAACCACTCGAACATATGTCTACACTGAAGAGCAGAAGATTGGAAAAGCAGATGGTATGATGCCTCTGGAATCTGACAGCCGCTCCGTAACAGCACTATCAGCAGACAGGACTTGCCAGAGACGCACATTTGAGCGAGGGACTGCCAAGACGAACAGATCTGCACCTCGCCCTCCCAGGCGAGGGAGACGATGGCTGTGTTTGAAAACAAACAAAATGCTTTTCTCGGGAGCAGCGAGTGAGGATGCAGCTCTGCAGCATTTACAGCACATATGTCAGAGGCCCGGGAGATGTTTTGCAAGCGATGGCTCTATAAACAGTGCCTACTTTGGGTGTTTTCCATACGAGGCAGGTGGGAAGCGGGAAGGGAACAGTTGGGAGAATTGCACAGCAACCTGTTTTCATGGGCTGTTTACTTTCTTTCACTGTACCTGGCCATATTTGCCATACTGTCCCCACATTTTGGGGGAATGTAGTGCATGTGACAGTCTCCCTGAATGGACTTAATCTTAATTCTCATTCAAACACTGCTGTAAACGGACCACCATCTCTCACTGTCATTTTCTCTTCTCTCCCACATTAGTTAGATACTACACGCAGCTCTTAGCCAAAAGGCCGAGAAGCGATTCCCACATTAGTTAGGAG
The DNA here is from genome assembly GCA_963573385.1 of Cacajao melanocephalus. Lineage (NCBI taxonomy): Eukaryota > Metazoa > Chordata > Mammalia > Primates > Pitheciidae > Cacajao > Cacajao melanocephalus. The sequence continues at coordinate 28,552 of CAUYLG010002886.1, forward strand.
GAATGGAAAGGTGTGGAGACAGAGGGAAAGGGAGAGAAAGAAGTTGATCATTATGAATTTGTACCCACGGTTCCAACCCAGTGCTGAGTACTTTAAATATGCATCCGTTCTTTGCAAACTTCGAGCATATCATTTTAAAGGTGGGGAAGCTGGGGGGTGCAGAATTCATTCATGCTCCTTCTATTTCACCCTTTCAACCTTCTGCCAAGGTAGCAAAACATCCACAAGGCAAGATCCACCTTGTAGGGAGCACCCAGGTGAAAAGGGATCTGGCTCACTTCTGCCCTTTTCAAGGTTACTTCTATCTATAAGTCTTCAAAAATTTCTAAATGAAGATTTTATTCAAAGAAGATGTGAGTTTCATTAAAAAAAAAAATCTACGTCTGAGCTGACTTTCATGCAAGGGGCCACGTTCTGATTTCATTTCGCCGAAATAACTTTTATGATCTGGATTTTGAATCACCAGTTTCCCTCTTTTTTCAGTGAAATGAAAATATGTCTCCTTCAAAGCCACCCTTTAATGCTATACCAGCCTCTACCTCCCTGCAACTCACAGCAATCTCATTAATTAATCAAGCTGTCACAGACCTATAAATGCAAAATCATTTGGAAATGGTCCCATTTAAGATCACACAATCTCCAAAACATCCTGCAACATTTTACAATTCCTTCAGGCCACCTCAGGTCTCCTTTACACTTGCAATGATGCCCCTTTCAATTTGCATTTAAAAGACAGTAAATTGCAGGGTTCATAAACATTTTTATAGTGATTTATTGAAGACTAGAATGTCACTGCTGTTCTTCACACTTTACCAGTCCTGAGAATCAAATGCTGGCTATACACCTAATCTTGCTGTCCCCATCAAACACATAGGAACAAGCCAGTTTGCAACTTTGCAGTTTTTTCTCTTTTTTTTTTTTTGAAAGTAGCAATCATATTTATCTTCAGTTAGAAGAAGGCCCTCCAAGTCCCAACTTGGGTTCTGTAATTTACAAAGATTGGTTTTACCAATCAGCACTGTGAAGAAACCATTCTTTCTTACGGCTGAGGACAGAAAAGGAAGTCTTTCTTTTCATCTTCCCATTCCATGTCCTATCCCAAAGAAAGCAGTCCACAGGCACCCATCTCAGTGATAACGTGAAAGCAGGAGAGGGGAGGGAGGTGGGCAGGAGGCAGGCTGGCCGCGATGCCTCAAGATACCTCTGCTGTTCACCTTCCCTGCTAAAAGCTTAGTGCAAGGATTGGGCAGGGACTTTGGAATCACTTATTTGAAAATAACGCAAGTAGAGAGAAGCTGAGCTTGGAACATACTTTTGCTAGTTCCTAGCCAGCTAAGTCACAAAAGGGGGTGATCAGAGAGCCAAGGCAAACTGTTTATCTAAGAGCACAGTGAACTCTTTGGCATCCTTCAGACTTTTTACCAGGGGGACTGGGAACCCTTTCTGAGCGCATCTTGCACAAAGGGAAAGGAGAGAGGCTGGGAGGAAAAAAAAAAGAAAAGAAAGGAAGAAAAAAAAAGCCTTGCACCTCATTTGCCCTTCCAGTGTCCAGAAGGGAGTATTTCTTTCCACCTTTTTCACATTATAATAATGGCCTCACAGCTCCTGAAAAGAGCCCTCGCGCAACGGCAAATAGTGCATGACACGGCGAAATCCCGGTCTTTGTCGCGCCAGCTCCGCTCCAAAGAAAGTCCTTCTCTGCCTTCGTTTCCCTGCCATTAACTGAGATGAAATGAGTTTTTTCCCCCTTTTGATTCCACCCCCCACTGTCGATTACAGGGTGACGCGATTGGGCTTCCTGGCCCATTATTTCATAGAGAATTCTTTTATTCTGGTTTGGGAGTTCGCGCCTGCAAGGTTATCTGTGCACAAAGCAACGCCTCGGTCGTCGCATTCATTTTTGAAATCTGATCTCATTGATAAGAACAAGACCATTCGCATTGCATTTGTCAGATAAGTAGCTCGGTGCCGGAGTCATAATTTTTGTGACTTCAGTCAGGGCTCCCTGTTAAAATACGTCAACCGATAAAAATGCAAGTATTATAAAAATAACCTTTGTATCAAAAGTGTCGTCCTATCTCCTTCTTCTTTCTTTAAAGCACATTATGTGCTTTTTCACATGAAGCACCTCCTCGTATTCAGACATCTATTTCCTGATGTGCATTTCTTAACAATTATTCTTTAACTGGTCCTCCAATGCCACCCTTCAACATGCTAGGGGTAAAAAAAAAAAAAAAAAAAAAAAAAAAAAAAAAAAAAAAAAAAAACAAAAAAAAAACAAGAGGGCCGATGCGGACGGTGTGGATGTAATGCGGTTTGTGTGGTGGGGGTTTTTTT
>CAUYLG010002888.1:0-49066 GCA_963573385.1 Cacajao melanocephalus
ACACCGCAATACATAACTGAGTCCCAGAAGAGAGAGACACAAGGAAGAGCTACGGTACAATGTCCAATAGTGCAACACACAGAGAGCTGAGTCCCAGAAGAGAGAGACACAGGGTAAGAGCTACAGTACAATGTCCAACAGTGCAATACACAGAGAGCTGAGTCCCAGAAGAGAGAGACACACGGAAGAGCTATGGTACAATGTCCAACAGCACAACACACAGAGAGCTGAGTCCCAGAAGAGAGAGACACACGGAAGAGCTGCGGTACAATGTCCAACAGTGCAACACACAGAGAGCTGAGTCCCAGAAGAGAGAGACACACGGAAGAACTGCAGTACAATGTCCAACAGCACAATACACAGAGAGCTGAGTCCCAGAAGAGAGAGACACATGGAAGAGCTGCAGTACCATGTCCAACAGCACAATACACACAGAGCTGAGTCCCAGAAGAGAGAGACACACGGAAGAGCTGCGGTACCATGTCCAACAGCACAATATACAGAGAGCTGAGTCCCAGAAGAGAGAGACACACAAGAGCTGCAGTACCACGCCCAACAGCGCAATACACAGAGAGCTGAGTCCCAGAAGAGAGAGACACACAGAAGAGCTGTGGTACCATGTCCAACAGCGCAAGACACAGAGAGCTGAGTCCCAGAAGAGAGAGACACACGGAAGAGCTGCGGTACTATGTCCAATAGCGCAACACACAGAGAGCTGAGTCCCAGAAGAGAGAGACACACGAAGAGCTGCGGTACAATGTCCAACAGCGAAATACATAACTGAGTCCCAGGAGAGAGAGACACAAGGAAGAGCTACGGTACAATGTCCAGTAGTGCAACACACAGAGAGCTGAGTCCCAGAAGAGAGAGACACATGGAAGAGCTGAGGTACAATGTCCAACAGTGCAACACACAGAGAGCTGAGTCCCAGAAGAGAGAGACACACGGAAGAGCTGCGGTACCATGTCCAACAGCACAACACACAGAGAGCTGAGTCCCAGGAGAGAGAGACACACGAAGAGCTGCGGTACAATGTCCAACAGCGAAATACATAACTGAGTCCCAGGAGAGAGAGACACAAGGAAGAGCTATGGTACAATGTCCAGTAGTGCAACACACAGAGAGCTGAGTCCCAGAAGAGAGAGACACAAGGAAGAGCTGCGGTACAATGTCCAAAAGTGCAACACACAGAGAGCTGAGTCCCAGAAGAGAGAGACACACGGAAGAGCTATGGTACAATGTCCAACAGTGCAATACACAGAGAGCTGAGTCCCAGAAGAGAGAGACAGATGGTAAGAGCTATAGTACAATGTCCAACAGCACAGTACATAGAGAGCTGAGTCCCAGAAGAGAGAGACACACAGAAGAGCTGTGGTACAATGTCCAACAGGCAATACAGAGACAGCTGAGTCCCAGAAAAGAGAGAAAACAAACAAGAACTATTTGAAAAGATAATGGATGGGAACTTTTCAAAAATGACGATGTTGAACTACACATCCAAGAAGCTCACAGAAACACAAAAAGAATAAATTTCACAGGTGCAGTACTGGGCACCCACAGTCACAGCTACTCAGGAGGCAGAGGCAAGAGGATCACTTGAGCCCAGAAGTTCAAGTATAGCCCAGCCTGGGCAACACTGAGAGACATCCATCTCTAAAAAAAAAAAAAAGGGCAAAGAGAATAAATCCCAAAACCAAAAAGAAAAAACAAAACCAATAGGTTATACATGAGAATACAAAGGGAACATCTTAAAGGTTGCCAGAGAGAAAGGAAACAAAATATACAGAGAAACAAAGAATTACAGCAGACGTCTCAGAACCTGCTAGCCAGAAGACAACAGGTGACTGTTTCAAAGACAGTACTAAAAGAGTCAACAGAAAACTCTATAACCAGAAAAAAATATCTTTCAACCACAAAGACAAAATGAAGCATTTTCCATAAAAAATCTAGGAAAATTTAATGTCCACAGAGCAGCAATACAAGATATGTTAAAGTAAGTTCTTCAGGCAGAATGATGATGATACCTGATGGAAACGTGGACCTGGGGCAAGAAATGAATGGTCCTCAAAACAATAAATATGAAGGTAAACATAAGACATCTAGTCATTATTTTTTAAAAATCTTTTAAAAACAGACAGTTCAGTAGTTTCTTTTCTTTTTTTTTTTTTTTTTTTTTTTTTTTGAGATGAAGTTTCACTCTTGTTGGCCAGGCTGGAGTGCAACGGTGCAATCTCTGCTCACTGCAACCTCCGCCTCCCAGGTTCAATGGATTCTCCCACCTCAGCCTCCTGAGTAGCTGGGATTACAGGCATGCACCGCCACGCCCAGCTAATTTTGTATTTTTAGTAGAGACGGGGTTTCTTCCTGTTGGTCAGACTGGTCTCGAAATCCCGACCTCAGGTGATCCGCCTACCTCAGCCTCCCAAAGTACTGGGATTACAGGCATGAGGCACCACACCCAGCCTCAGCAGTCTCTTAAAGAATTAAACATACACTTAACATACGAGCTAATAATCACAGTCCTAAATATTTATGCAGAGAAAATATGTCCACACAAAGATCAGGTGCTTATAGCAACTTTATTCATAACTGCCAAAAACCAGGAACAACCCAAATGTCAGTCAACTAGTAAATGGATAAACAACATGTGAGAGAACCACACAAATGGAATAAAGGAAAAAAACTACTAAGACATGTAGCTACACAGATGGATCACAAATAAATTCACTAAAGAAGCAAGATACAAAAAACTACAATGATATGTTGCCACTTATCTGTAAAAGGAAAAAGTGTAGATAGAAAACTCAGATCAATGGTTTCCAGAGGCCTGAGAAATGAGAGGGGAGTGATTACAAACAGGCCCAAGGGAACCTCCTTGGTGTGACAGAAATACTCTACATAATGATTGTGGCATTTGTTACATGACTGCATATATTTATCAAAACTTAAAGAAATGTACACCTAAAAAATGTGAACTTTACTGTATATAAATTATATCTCAGCCAGGCGCGGTGGCTCACGTCTGTAATCCTAACACTTTGGGAAGCTGAGGTGGGTGGATCACCTGAGGTTAGTAGTTCAAAACCAGCCTGGCCATGATGGTGAAACCCAGTTCTCTGCTAAAAATACAAACATTAGCTGGGTGTGGTGGCGGCCACCTGTAATCCCAGTTATTCCGGAGGCTGAGACAGGAGAATCACTTGAACCCAGGAGGTGGAGGCTACAGTGAGCTGAGATCACGCCACTGCACTCCAGCCGGGGTGACAGGAGCAAGACTCCATCTCAAAATTTAAAAAAAAAAAAAAGAAAGGAAAAAACGTGTTTCAGTAAATTCAATGCTAAAAGAAGAAAAGTAGATATAGTGTGGAATGGCTAAGAACACAGTCTCTGATGGAAGAAAAACTTTGCAAACCATACATCTGCGGAAGGACCAATCTTCAGAATACATAAAGAACTCCCATAACTCAACAATGACAAAATGAACGAACAACCCAATTCAAAAATGGGCAAAGAACTTAAATAGACATTTCTCCAAAGAAGACCTATAAATGGTCAACAGGCCCATAAAAGATGCTCAGCACCATAGATCATGAGGCAAACACAAGTCAAAACCGTGAGATCCACTCCACACCCATGAAGACGGTCATTCTTAAAAAACAAAAACCAGAAAATAACAAGTGTAGGCCAGGATGTGGAGAGACTGGAATCCGGGTACCTGGTACATTGCTAATGGGAATGAAAAATGGTCCAGCCGCTGTGGAAAACAATAGGTGACTGTTCAGAAAGCCAAACACAGAATTGCCGTGTGATCCAGAACTCCACTTCTAGGTATAGATCCAAAAGAATGAGAAGTAGAGACTCAAACGGATGTTTGTATACTCATGTCACAGCAACACTATTCATAGCGGCCAAGAGGTAAAAACGCCCTAAATGTCCGTCAACAGATGAATGGATAAATGAGTGTGGTGTTATCTATACAATGAAATAAAATTCAGTCTCAAAAAGGAATGAAATTCTGATACATGCTACAACATGAACTCTGGAGGTATTATGCAAAGTGAAAGAAGCCAGAAACAAAGGACAAATATTGCATCAGTCTACTTACATGAGGGCCCTAGAATGGACAAATTCATAGAGAGTGGAATGGTGGTTCCTAGGGGCTGGGGAAGGCAGGAATGAGGAGTTGTGTGATGGAGACAGAGTTTCCGTCTGGGACGGTGAAATGTTCTGGAGGTGGACAGTGAGGATGGCTGCACAACATGATGAATTATTTAATGTCATTGAATTGTACACTTAATAATTCCTGGAATGGTTATTTTGTGTTGTGTATGTTTTACCACATTAAAAAAAAAAAAAAAGTCTCTGGACTTGAACTGCATGGGTTCAAATCCCAGCTCTGCTATTTACAGGACAACCATGGGCAACTTTCTCATCTCTATGTCCCTTTTCCTCAGCTCTCAAATGGAGATTAACAATAAAACCCGCCACACAGGGCTGCTGTGAGGGTTAGAGCTGATAAAATGTAAAGTGCTTGCAATGGTACCTGGCACACTATGAGCACTCGGCAAACGCTGGCCATTGTTATTACAGGCCACCATCTATTATGTGACGCATTGCTGGAAATGATTTGCCTTTTCCATATTTCCATGCAGGTATCCGTCATTCCACTTTTTTTAAAGTGTACATAGATGCTATGTGCCAGACAGAACAAATTTAAAGTAGAAAATTAGATAACCCAATAATCATTATTTTATTAATTTTCCTTGAATTCTCCACTACAAATCACAGGTGAATGCATCTGAAATTACTTAAAGGCGATGTGACTCCAAAAAGAAAAAGCATCCTCAGATCTGCACAGCCGGAGACCAGCCCTGGATCAGACCACAGGCTTGGTGAGCCCTGCCCAGCCCAGAGCCGGCCACGGAGGGCCTTTGTGGCAGGGGGTGAGGGAGGTACTCACCGATCCAGCATTCCAAGCGTGCACAGGGCGTGGTCTTCACCACATCGGGAGGGTCCACACCAACATTCAGGCACAAAACTAAGGCAACACTGACTGTCTTCATCTGAAAACACAAATGAAAAAAGAAGTATTTCAACATGGAACTCATGTGTGCGTTTTTCCAGCTTTTAAAACGTCCCCCAGAACACTGAGCCCCTTCCCCAGCCACCCGCCCTCCAGCGTTCCTCCACCTGATACCTGGCCACCCCAGCCCTGGTGCAGAAGTAATGCCCTTCTTTGAAGGCAGGGTTTCAGAGTAAGGGCTATGCTCAGGCTTCCTGACGATAAATCTCCAGAAATGGAATTATTTGCTCAAAAGATACAAACATTCTAACGCACTTAATACATTCTGCCAAATTCCTTTGCAAAAAAAAAAAAAAATCTACACAAATTTATACTCTCACCAGATATTAAACCAGATATAAAATCCTTGTGATTTAAAATCATGAATCATTTAATGAGAAAAGCTGTCGTACTGACTGAGTTTACATGCGTTTGCATCAGCGAGGCTGCCTGATTCTCCCCGCGTGCATTCACTGCCGCCACTGCTCACCCAACCATGGACCGTCTACTCATTACTTGAACTTACACTGCAGCCTGGCCACACTGACCTCTTGTCCCTCAAATCCATAGCTCCCTCTGCCAGGAGCTCCCCTCCGCCAGGTCGCCTGGCCGGCTCTGACTCTCTCCTCGGATCTCAGATTAAAGATCAATTTCTTGGGGAAGCCTTCTCTGAATACCCCTCAACACACCTTCCACACTCCCCATCAGGTGAAGCCAGCTGGAGAACGCTGCGATCCCACCTGTCCTTTCCTCCGGCAGAGCTCCAGCCCACGGACATTCCTTACTGGGCCAGAGACTCAAGTCCACTCCTTTGAGCAAGAACCTGGCCCTAAGCAGCTGCTAAACGTCTGCTCAATGAGTGAAGACATGCAATTTGGTAGTGTTTCTGCTTTACATTTACCCTTTAAGCCATCTGGACGTTATTCTGGTATATGATACAAAATGAGGATTATTTTTTTCCTCATAAAACTAGCCAGTTGTGCCAATCCCTGTTAAATAAGCAGCCCTAAACTCACAGGTGTGCACAGATATAAATTCTCAGACAGAAAAACTCTTATTTCTGGGTAATCAAATTCATCCCACTGACCTATCAACCAATACTTCCACTAGTACTACATTAATTTAAATAATGCATCTTTATATTTCATAATATTTGAAAGGGTCACTTTTTGCCCTCAATTAAAAAAAAATTTTTTTTAATTTATTTAGCTATTTATATTCACTTTTTTTTTCAAATTATCAGTTCTTCAATCTTTTAATCCCATTGGGATTTTTATTAAAATTGCACTGAACTAAATTGCAATGAAGTTTAATTTGAACTTAATGTTAAGAAGTAACATCCTCATAATATTCTATTTTTCTATACAGAACATAATATGTTTCTCAATTTATTCAAATGTTCTTTTAACTGTTCTCAGTAACATTTTTATAGTCTTCGTCATGAATAAGTCCTGTACATTTCTTTTTTTTTTTTGAGACGAAGTCTCACTTCTGTCGCCCAGGCTGGAGTGCAGTGGCACAATCTTGGCTCACTGCAACCTCTGCCTCCCAGGTTCAGGCAATTCTCCTGCCTCTGCCTCCTGAGTAGCTGGGATTACAGGCGTGTGCCACCACGCCCGGCTAATTTTTGTATTTTTAGTAGAGACGGAGTTTCACCATGTTAGTCAGCCTGGTCTCAAACTCCTGACCTTGTGATCCACCCGCCTCAACCTCCCAAAGTGCTGGGATTACAGATGTGAGCCACTGCGCCCAGCCCAAGTCCTGTACATTTCTTACTGAGATTATTCCTAAGACCCGGTGTTCCACAGAACAGTAGAGTGACTAAAATTAACATTAGTTTAATTGATGGTACATTTCAAGCAGCTAGAAGAGAGCTGAGTGTGGTGGTGCACACCTGCGATCCCAGCTACTCAGGAGGCTGAGGCGGGAGCATTGTTTGAGCCCAGGAGTTTGAGGGTACAGTGTGCAATGACTGCACCTGTCAACAGCCACGCACTCCAGCCTGGGCAACACAGCAAGACCCCATCTCTATAAATAAATCAATGAATAATTCTTAAAATAACTACAGGAAAATAATTCTAATGTTCCTAGCATAAAGAAAAGATAGGCTGGACACAGTGGCTCACCCTGTCATCCCAGCACTTTGGGAGGCCAACGCAGGCGGATCACCTGAGGTCAGGAGTTCAAGACCAGCCTGGCCAACGTAGTGAAACCTCACCTCCACTAAAAATACAAAAATTAGGCAGGTGTGTTGGTGTACTCGGGAGGCTGAGACAGGAGAATCGCTTGAACCCAGGAGGTGGAGGTTGCAATGAGCCGAGATGGCACCACTGCACTGTGGTCTTCCTGTGGCCATGGTGAACAACTGTTAATACCCGCCTCACAACAGTTTTAAATCAAGGGTGTTTCTTTCATGCTCTGTAGCACGGAGAGGAATTGATTCAAACTCTGGAGCAAGTTCCAAGTTGCTTCCTAAAGGAAAAGGCTGGCTTTGCCTACGGTCATCTGCAGGCTCCCTCTGTGGGAAGGGAAGCCTTCCAATGAGAAAACAATCTATACGATCAGGTTCTCTAATTGTCAAATTAGACCTGTGCTTCCCCACAGCTTAACCGGCTCCCAACTGGCTTTTTATCTCGTCCCTAATCTGCAAAGAGAATATTCCTTAAACTGAGGTCAGTCTCCTCTAGCAAAATCCAGTGAAAGAAACAGCGTTAACAGGCTGACTCTGAGACTCCCACCCGCTCCTCCCGTGGCCAGGTGCCACAGCCGCTGCCCTGGGGCTTGTCTGGCAGTGCTTTCTCCCCGTTTATCCACATGCTCTGTGTGCCCCAGGAAAAGGTGGGGGAGCTGCTTTTCTGGGCTGATGTATGCTTAGTAGCTCCCCATATGACCGTGTTCTTTCTTGTCCCCGCGGAAATTCACAGCCAGGTTTGGGGCTCAGTGCCCGCACTTCTGATCAGTGGTGACCTCCCTTTGCTAAAGTGCTTGTTCCCTGAGCTGTGCAGTATAAGCGCACAGTCTACTTCATCCTTCACCAAAGGGCCATTAACGCGGTGGCGGCGTTCCACTAGGTGAGGCATCCAGGGAGTAAGGTGGGGCAAGTCCAGGGGGCCAGCAAGTGTGGCAGCCAGGACTCAGGCAAGCTCCCAGGGGAAGAGGCTCTGCAGCTGCTGAGTCTGCTTTCTCCTCTGTCTCTCGGGGCTGGGGGGGCTGGGGAGGCGGTGGAGGCTGACACAGGGCAGTGATGTGCCATTCGCAACACCTGACTTTATTCCTATTTCTGTTGCCTCGGCTGTCGTTCTAGACAAGTCATGTTCCCTGCACCTCTACAAATGCAGCTAATTAAATTTTTAGAATTTAACATTCTCAGTCAAACACATAGTTCTAGTTAATTATAAAAAATATATCTGAAGATCTCTGAGTCCCTTACACAAAAATACTAACAGAAGCCCAAGAATCATTCTTTAGTCCCATGGGATAGCTAAGAGGCCTCACTTCACTGTGCCTGTCAATAAGTATGGTCTTCCTGACTCAGCAAATGCTACTTAGACCATTTCTCTTTGACTTCTTTACAGGCCAGCAATAGGAAGGCATGGCCCTCAGCTGGAATGTGTGAAATTAGCTACACTGCATAAAGACAAGAATGAAGACAAAAAAGAAATTAATTTGATTCATCCTTGTTTATACAATACACACCTAACTCTACATTCTGCATTACACTTTTAAAGAAAACAAGAAAAACACCTCGAGAATACATTGACACATGAAGTAGAAATGTATTTGTTCTAATATCTAGCTACCAATTTAACTCCAAAACTGAGCAAAAGACAGTACAACCCCATATCCTTAAGCAAAAAAAAAATACGTCTTGCTCCTCTGCAAATTTTAACACCGTGAGCCTAATTTCAAATTTGGTAAGATTTTTGTTTTGTTTTTTGAAACGGAGTCTCGCTCTGTTGCTCATGCTGGAGTGCAGTGGCGTGATCTCGGCTCACTGCAACCTCCACCTCCTGGGTTCTAGTGATTCTCCTGCCTCAGCCTCCCAAGTAGCTGGGATTACAGGTGCACACCACCATGCCCAGCTAACTTTTTGTATTTTTAGTACAGATGGGGTTTTGCCATGTTGGCCAGGCTGGTCTCGAACACCTGACCTCAGGTGATCTGCCAGCCTCGGCCTCCCAAAGTGCTGGGATTATAGGTGTGAGCCATCATGCCCAGCCTCAAATTTAGTAAGTTTTTAAATTCTTAGCTATAGCTAAAATGTCTTTTTGGCATTTTATTTTCATTTCTATGGCAACTTCATTCCAAAAATTCTTGATTAATGTTTTTTAATAACACAGTTACAGGATTTTTAAAATGTAAGGGCTATCAAATTTAATGTGCCAAAAACAGCATAATATTACATAAAATAAGTTTTTTGACTTTAAAACATTTTCCTCCAATGCAATGTAGTTTAAGATGACATGGTTATATCCTCATAGGTTAATTTTGAATTTGAAAAGAATATCATTTTGAAAAAGTATAAAAGTTAAGTGCTCACTAACAATGAGTGGCCTTGGACATGTCGGTTAATTTCAATCCCTCCTGAACAACTTCCTCGTCCTTAAAGTGAGGGGTGGAGACAGATGACCTCTTAGGTGCTAAGGATTTTTCAGATTCTACAGTTCTGCCTCATGACTGGTCTTCCCGGCCATCCTGGAGGAACCCCTTAGGCTGGAGCATACCCTAAGGATCCTGTGTCCCGGCTCAGAGGTCTCCACAGCACTCTGGATTCCAGGTGGGAGAGGCTGGGGGCTGTCAAGCAAGGGGTCCTGATGGTATTGTAACAGCCTGGGCAGTTTTCTTGATGATCCTTTGGTGCCAGTTTGGTTTTGAAATTCAAAAGTGTTCAGTTTGGTGAAAGGATAATGTGATCGCTCTGCCCTCTCTCACATAACACACCCAGGAGAGTTTGGAGCAGCACCCAGCACTCATAGCATTAATACTTCCAGTCTCCGTGGAATCAATAGAGCGTCCAGTCTCACCCCAGCTCAGGCCAAGCTTTGCCACCAAATGATCTGTGGAAATAATCCAGCGTTCAGAGCTTCTGGATTTCAGAATTGCACACAGGGCCTGTAAAGCAGAGGACCTCCGCTCGAAGGCCTGGACGTGCAGAGCATGTCACCTAACAGGTAAAAAATGTACTCATGCCTGTCACCTTCCAAAGAATTCAAATCACAAGGGATTTCCTTAATGGAGTTTTCCTTCTCAACTGACTGGATAAAATCATACATATTTAAAAAGATACAGGTGAGCAGGTGGCGCAAACAAGCTCAACTATAAATTCACAGGCTGACGCGTAGTGACACCTAGGTCACCGTGCAGAAGGCAGAAATTAAACGTGGTCAGCCGCCCAATCACTGCCTTCTGTTCCCCACTGTGAGAGTGTGGCTTACACTTATCCTCCCGACATCAACAACTGAGAGTTGTAGAAAGTAAACAGAGGCAAGACTGGGGCTGGCCACACAGGTCCCAGCATTCACCACCCCCTGGGGCTGGCCACACAGGTCCCAGCATTCACCATCCCCTGGTTTGTCTGAAGGCAGAGCCACCCAATTCCCAAGAGTGCTCATTAGGATTCACAGCATCAAGCAGAAACTCGGAGCAAAGCTGAAGCTACACAAATGCATAATTTATAAAGAAAGTCAGAAACTAGAACACACAGCAAAGAGAGTAGATATATCTCACAGGGAAGGGGAGGCGGGTAACCAAGTTGTTCTACAGAAGGAAACACCAGTTTGCCCCCTTATTTCCATCCCAAGCACTGCTACAAAGTGAGCACCTAGCCCGCAGGAAGCACATCCAGCTGAATTTCTGCAAACAAAACCTGCAGTCCAAAACAAGATCATTACCACCAGCAGCAACTGTGTCAGCCTGGGAGATTCCCTATTTTTATACGCCTATGTTCATTTCAATGGGAATCGAGAATGAGGGGAGAGGTGCTTGAATCTAGGAGTTCAGTCTGTTACCTTGAGCCAGAAGCCTCATTTAGGTTTAAGTACTACTCTTTTTTTAGGCCAGATTCTGTCTATGTTTCACTGCTTTTAAAATCTGCCTCCACCCCTGTAGAACATGCTGATCAAAAGGAAACGAGGGAGGAAAATTTCAGCCTCAGTGATAAGGAGGCCTCACCCACAGCGACCTTCGCACACACGAGTGCTGCTGTCCTCACTTCGCTCACCCCTTTCTGCGCCACGCAAACTGCACAAGAGACTTGGTGTGAGTTTAGTTCCAACATTACAGACCCTTGGGAAATTTAGATTTCTGAAAGTCAAAATAAGAACTGCATACAAAATAAGTTTCATAAAAGGAATCGTTATATCTCACTTTAAAGGTGCTAGTTTTATTCTGGGGGAAAAAGGTTTATTATAGAAACTAACTGTTTTGGCCAGGCGTGGTGGCTCACGCCTGTAATCCCAGCACTTTGGGAGGCCGAGGCGGGGGATCACCTGAGGTCAGGAGATCAAGACCAGCCTGGCCAACATGGTAAAACCCCATCTCTACCAAAAATATAAGTAAATAAATAAAATTATTTATTTATTTTTAGTTTTAGTAGAGATGGGGTTTTACCGGCTGTGGTGGCATGTGCCTGTGGTCCCAGCTACTGGGGAAGCTGAGGTGGGAGAATTGCTTGAACCCAGGAGGTGGAGGTTACAGTGAGCTGAGATCACACCACTGCAGTCCAGCCTGGGCAACAGAGCAAGACTCTGTCTTCAAAAAACAAACAAATAAAGAAGTTGTAACTGTTTTAAACAAACTTTAAGAAAAACTCCCTTCCTAAGGAATTCTATACTGAATCATTTTGTGGTTACTCCAAGAACAAACGGTCAGCCCTGGTGCGAGTCTGCAAACCCAGGCAATTACGCCTGGTGTCTCTAAATGAACTGACTGCCTCTACCTTGAGGCCTAGTATGCACAGCCAGTCACCCGCCAAGGACTGAGCGAGCAGCTAGGAACCGCTTCTTTGCCTCTTCCTGAAACACCTTATAGGGTGAAATTAAGAAAAAAAGAAAAAATTGAATTAAGTCTTTAGTCTCCTTACCCAAAAAGTGAAAATAAAATTACTTTGTCACAGAGAGAAAATATGAAGATATATACACTTACAAATTAATTCCAAGTAATTCAATAGCATAAAATCTAAATATGATAAAATTTATTCTATAGAAGCCTGAAGTTCCGAGTTGAAGGGTATAATTAAATGGCGTATATGAAACAGTGTTACATGACTGAATACTGTATGTCCTTTACACACACATACTTCCAGGTTGTACAACTGCTGGTAACTGTTTTTAAATGGGTGAACTCTGGGGTATGTGAATTATATCTCAGTAGAACTGTTTAAAAATATGTTCTCAAAGCATATTAAATGGCACAGGACATGCACAAACATAACTGAAGAGAGGGGGGTACAAAACTGTACCCACAATTTTGCTTCCAAAGGGAAGGTCACCAAATGAAAGCACAAGCTGCTGCAGGTGGTTGTGACCTCTGCAGGGGGCGAGGAGGATTCTTCTTTTCTTCTTTGTACCTGGCCCTTCTGTGACGCACTTTCCAACATTCTACCATGAACATGTCATTCCTGTACGCATGGAGGGGTGGGGGACGTGGGGATAAAAATGACTTTCCCACAATAGTCAAGGATTTTTTCTATGATTGTGCATGTATGTCTATACAACTGTTTTTATACCCTGAAGATATAGAAAGTAACTTGTTCGGTCAGCTGAAGCTTGGGCGAGTATCCAAGGTAACAAGCGAGCTGGGCGGGCATCAGGAATGTGGTGCCCGCAGTATCGGGCACGCTTAGAGAT
This sequence comes from Cacajao melanocephalus, assembly GCA_963573385.1. Lineage (NCBI taxonomy): Eukaryota > Metazoa > Chordata > Mammalia > Primates > Pitheciidae > Cacajao > Cacajao melanocephalus. The sequence continues at coordinate 12,910 of CAUYLG010002888.1, forward strand.
GGAGCCATGTTTCACTTACTCCTGGGAACTCTGCTCCTTAATAATCAATAAATAATTGGTCTTCCTAAAGTAAGTATAGCAAAGGGCTCTAATATTTTTTTTCTCCACTCCTTCCTAGTTCAGGACACAAAGTGAAGCCTATTGCTTCAATCAAGCTCAAGCAGTCCTCCCATCTCAGCCTCCCGAGCAGCTTAGACTAAAGGCATGTGCCACCACCTGGCTAATTTTCTAAAATTTCTTTCATGGAACAAGATTTTCAAATCTCAGGCTGAGCGCAGTGGCTCACACCTGTAGTCCCAGCACTTTGGGAGGCCGAGGCAGGTGGATCACAAAGTAAGGAGTTCGAGACCAGCCTGGCCAATATGGTGAAACCCTACCTCTACTAAAAATACAAAAATTAGCTGTGCATGGTGGCACACTCCTATAGTCCCAGCTACTCGGGAGGCTGAGGCAGAAGAATTCCTTGAACCCAGGAGGCAGAGGCTGCAGTGAGCCGAGATCGTGCCAATGCACTCCAGCCTGGGTATCAGAGATGCCATCTCAAAAAAAAAAAGATTTTCATCTACGGCCAGACCACCCTGAACGCACCCAATCTCGGAAGCAAAGCAGGGTCAGGCCTGGTTAGTACCTGGATGGGAGACCGCCTGGGAATACTGGGTGCCACAGGCTTTATATAAAAAAAATTTAAAAAATAAAAATAAAAAAGATTTTCAAATTTCAATAAATGGATTGATTTCAAGGCTGTTTAGAGATTTGATAACATACTGGACCACAGCTTTACTATTCCTGATGCAAATTAAAATTAGCCACATTATCATGGGACTGAGTCATTCATTCAGGGCTAATTTTCCTTCCACTCTTCATTATCCAGCAATATGTTACCCATGGCACAAGTTCATCAAATCAACCCCAAGGCAAGTAAAAATATGCAGGGCTCCTAAGCAAAGGCCCCATAGCTCCAAATAGACACCGGAGGTGGATTCCAATAACAGAGGCCTGGAAGAAAGGTCTCAGGACCCCGCTGCAGCTGCCACAGCATAAACCCGGCTAAATGGTTATTTTCAGGAAGGTGACATCTAACATTAATGACAAGGGCTAATATTTACTTGGGAAGAAAAAGAAGGAAGGGAAATTAGCCAGGAAGCTGTCGTAGTAAATTAAGAAAGCCTGAGCTAGGTGTGGCAAGGGTGGAACGGGACAAGGAAGAAAGAAACCTCTATTTCAAAGAGAATCGGTGACAGCATGTGCTGCTAAGTGGGTATGAGAGCTGAAAGGCACAGGTAAATCAAAAGTCTTGCACAGCTGAAAACCTAGTAATAAGCCATCCATTAAGATGCCCCATGGGGAACCACAGCAGACATCTGCTGTCTGTAGTTCCCCATAATCTTGTTAACGCCTTCTGTACATCTTGACAATTTCCTATGCTATGGGTCCTACCCTACTATCGTGGGGAAAAAAGGAACTGTGTCCTGACTCCTGCAGCTAAGGGGCCAGCACGTGACCTGGGTTCCTATGATCACATGCACCTGCAGGCTCAGATTCCAGACCCTGAGACTCGAGGCCCCCGTTCCACGGGGAAGAGAACGCTGAGCTGTGTGTGTGGCAGAGGCAGCTGGCTCTTCAGGAGGCAGGGGCAGGTCTTCTAGAACTCCTCCAGTGTTTCAGCTGCTCAGCAGCTAAAGAAGCCCCCTTGAGGTCTACCATAACTTCAGGGGCCGGCTCTTGGGTCCTCCTGGAGATTCTGGACAAATCCCCTCTCTGCTTAACCTAGCTGGAACAGTCTCAGATGTTTTCTCTGAATGGCTTTTTCTGCCATCTACATAAGAATGATGGCTTAACAAACCTCACCTTAGTAATGTCAGAACTCTCCCCATTACCCATTTATTCGAAGGAATTCTAAATGAAGACTTACCGCAGGACAAGGCCAAAGGTGTAAGAAATTATCAACGTGAAATAAGAAAGAGCAACACGGCAGTTTCCTCTGGGTCCTGGTGATGAAGCATCCTCGGGGATTATCAACGGCTAAACCAGCTGACAGCAAACTGAGCTCCACAGTCAAGCCCATGGCCCAGAATTTTACAAAACGAAGAATGGCACACGCATCTTCCCCAAGTGCTTCAGAGCCTCTCTCAGCTACAAATTTTAAGATCTGAGCAGTGAGACGGTTTCTACAGCCTGCTCTTCACTACACATATTTCTTCTTGACGTTCTTGCAATTCTAATTGCCTAAAATATTTTTTCTCTTTAACATTCTCTATCTGGCCTGATCTCACAAGGTGTTGAAAAACATGTAACACAAAATGAAGGAAGACCACATTCAACACCACAGAGCTCCATCTGAACGAAGCCAAACCTCACCTATAAACACAGGCCTGCAAAGGCCATGCAGACAGCCAGCACAGGAATCAAATATTCCGAAGGAGCCACCTAAATCAGAAATCTTTTTTGATATCGTAATTGTTAACAAAAATTCAAGCAGAGCCTTTCAAAAACAATATTTGGATTGGTTATTTTTTCTTTAGAAAATAAATTTCAAAAATGATATTCTTCAGGAAACATTTTAAGCATGAGACAAGGTAAAGCCTCTGAAAGGTGAGGAAGGGGAGGAACCCTCCTTGGGGAGGCCACTTCACTGTCCCCACAGGCCAGCCTAAACACGCCTCTGGGACCCCTGACTGTAGCATGTGGCTTGGTGAATATGTATTGGGGGTGGGCTCCCCCTGGCTCTGGGTGGGTCTTCCAGGCCTGGCTTGTCTTTGAGTCCCCAGCACCTAGGGTCCTTGCTGACATGAAGAAAGTGTCCAGCCTCTTCCTTGTCAGGAAGGGAGAGGACAATGAAAGACCCCAGTGGCGAGCAGCAGCGTCTCCGGGGAGGCCTTCCACCAACACCAGGAAGAAAGTCAACGTTCACCCGAGCTGCGACAGGAATCCACTCAGCACAGCCACACCTGGGTGCAGAGATGACCCTGGGATGGACGCTTCACCATGCTCCACAGATGCTTATCCAGAACACGTGCCCAGCCCGAATCTCAACACTTCGTCCAACCACAGGGGAGCCCTTGTGTCCATGTTAGTTCTTCTTGAAAGTGTCCATATATGAATGTTGTTACATATTAAATATAAGCAGAAGAAAAGAAGTCTCAAGAGACAGAGATTCTGAGTGTTCATTTTGAATGTCTTCATTAAATGCTTGTGGCATCAGAGACAGGCCGGGTCCCGGGGGTGCCCTGAAGAACAAGATGTGCCCTGTCCCTTCCAGGGATGAAAGACACACGTAAGTTTCCTCCCAGAAATGCCCAGAGTGCCATGGAGCTCACAGGAAAGATGGAACTGACCTTGTCTGACAGCACTGAGCAACGCTTTGCAAGGAAAAGTATCACTTGAGTGCGGAGAGAGAACTCATAGGCAAACAAGAATTGACAGGCCATGCAGGCTGCCAGGAGCAGAGGCAGGAATGTGGCCAGGTTCTCCAGGCAGGGCGAAGGCCCAGCAGGACTCCTGGGGAGGATGATCACTGAAGCCCACACACCATGCCAGGAGGGGCCCTTCATCTTACAGGAGACGCATCCAAGGGGGGCCCCTGGCTCTGTGGACAGAGGCTGATGCTGACAGTCTATGGACCTTGAGATGCTCTTGGTTCTAACTACATTCCCCTTAAAACTTCCATCCACATTATGGCCTTACATCTTTGACAAAAGATTTTTGTGTGTGTGTGAGACAAAGTGTCACTCTGTCTCCCAGGCTGGAGTGCAGGGTGTGATCACGGCTCACTGCAGCCTCAACCTCCTGGGCTCAGGTGATCCTCCCACCTCAGCCTCCCGAGTAGCTGGGACCACAAAGTGTGTGCCACCACACCAAACTAATTTTTTTGTATTTTTTGTAGAGACAAGGTCTCGCTGTGTTGCCCAGGCTGCAACAAATGATTTCCAAATCAGTTTCAATTGAAAGTTCAAAGAAGAGTATTTTCACCTTTCTTTCACATAAGACACAGGCTTCAGAGAAAAAATGAGTCACAAAGCAAAGGTTGCAAATCAGAATGGCCTCAGATAATTTGACACTGGAACCTAAGCAAGCCAGATTCACAACACAGAATTTACTAACTAGACAATCAGTTACGTGTGAAGATGGAGTAATCATATTTTAGGCCCAACCCAGTGGCCCACGCCAGCAATCCTAGCACTTTGGGAGGCCGAGATGGGAAGATCCCTTGAGCCCAAAAGTTCAAGACCAGCCTGGGCAACACAGCAGGACCCTGTCTCTACAAAAAATTTTTTAATTAGCCAGCATGGGGGCGCACATCTGTAGTCCCAGCTGCTTGGGAGGGTGAGGTGAGAAGATGGCTTGAGCCCAAGAGTTAGAGGTTACAGTGAGCTATGATGGTTACCACTGAACTCTAGCCTGGGTGACAGAGTGAAAGCCCTTCCCTTAAAAGAGATGCCTATTTTAAAAACTGTCCTATTTTACAGTGAGAGCAAAAATTCTAAGTTAAAGACTGATCACTTCCTGGTGTACTGCAATGTGAAGTCATCAGCAACACTTATGAGGCATTCTCACCGAAAAGACTTAATGTGGATGTAATCAAACCTCTAGATTGAACTTCCAGTTTGCAGGAAATGCAGGGAATGAGAACACAAGTGAAATGACGCCATGATGAAACACTCAGCGAAACCTACATGGGACCTTCTCCAGCACAAGCAGCATGACCCTTCCACAAGAAGCGTGTGTCATTCAGGGGGAGAAAAAAAAGTTCTACATTTAGAAAAGACTAAAGAAACGAACCTAATGAGTAGATTTTGGTTTCTTTTAAAAAAAAAAAAAGCTACAAAAGATGTGATTGAAACAGCTATATTTTCAATATAGACAAAATATTTAGATAATATTGTGGAGGTATGGTCAATTTTCTTAGGAGTGATACTGGTATTGTGGTTAGACAGGTGAATGATGTTTTAATTCTTATGAGATGTGTGCAGGAGTATTCAGGAAGAAAATCACTGGCAGGGCATGGTGGCTCACGCCTATAACCCCAACACTTTGGGAGGCTGAGACGGGCAGATCACTTTAGGTTAGGAGTTCAAGACCAGCCTGGCCAACATGGCAAAACCCCGTCTCTACTAAAAATAAAAATAAAAAAAAAATAACAAAAATTAGCCAGGTGTGGTGGTGTGCGCCTATAAGCCCAGCTACTTGGGAGGTTGAGACAAGGAGAATCGCATGAACCCAGGAGGCAGAGGTTTCGGTGAGCCAAGATCGCACCGCTGCACTCCAGCCTGGGTGACAAAGTGAGACTCTGTCTCAAAAAAAAAAAAATAATAATGGTGATGTGTGCCACTTGCTTTCAAATGATTCAAAAACAAATGAAAATGTGACAGAAAGAGCAAATATGGCAAAATGCAAACAAGTCTTGTGTCAAAGTGGTGAGTGTGAGGTGTTCATGGTACCATTCTTTCAAGTCTTCTGTGAGAAGAGTTTTCAAAATAAAGATCTGGAGGCAATCTGCATTGGAAAAACAAAACTCACCACAAGACTCCTAGGAAAAATGCAAGCTATTGCTTGAAATTAGTTTCCGGGTAATAAAAAGCATTTTAGTTTCCAAGAAAGGACAAGATCTAAAATCCATTATATTCAACAGACTGCACTCTAAAATTCAGTAGGAAAAGCAGGGATGAAACAATATTCAAGTGTCTGACACATTATCTTCCCTTCATGCTAAATTGGTGTCTAAGATGATGATATCTTCAGTACGGTAGAAATCAAAGAACTTTCAGGGGTTTCCTTCCTTCAAGAGAAGCACTCTAACAAGTCAGGGAAGGTATCACTTCCTCTGGGCTTCTCCTGGTGGGTGGCACGGGGTGCTCCTCGGGGTCTACCGCCATGGAGATCATCCGTGGTTCTGCTGAAGGATCACGTCGGAAAGTTTTCCTTCCCATTCATTCCCGCTCAGTGAGAGCCGCTCAGCGAGAGCCGCTCAGCGAGAAGCACCCGGGAATACAGCCACGAGACCATCAGCCTTCTGCCCTTTCCTCAGGCATGGGGTCCCTACTGGGCACCTCCACACCAGTTAATAAACACCCCCTGCACCATTACCTGCCAACACCATGGAGACAGCGAGCAGCATCTCAGCCCCATCGTCTCAATTCCCTGAGCCTCCTTGCTAACAAGACACACTTGCTCACTGGAATGAGCTACAGTAATTGACAACCATGGGAATGCCACACAGTCCATGAACAAGATTCAGATGTGATTTCTGTCTATATCACCATTATGTTGTATAATCACGCTTCTGCTGCACGTACCTGGAACAGGAAAGGAAAGGTTTCCCATTTTGCTGAGTGTATAATGAGGCAGTAAAGCTGAACAAATGCAAGGAGGGAAGGAGAAGGAAGAGAAGGAGGAGGAAGAGAAAAGCTGGTGAGATGCAGGAGGACGCGGAGATAGAGGAGGATGAAGAAAGGACAGTAAACCAATCAAGGAAAAGAAAAGCAACTTTATGAGCATCAGCTTGAAGTCAAAAATGAGAAAACTTTATTCTCTCCCTGATGGCCAAGGCCCCATGTCCCTCAAGACATGTCCTTGACACAAACCTTGCTGGAAGGCCTCCTTCCAGGACCCAGCAGGCACAGCAGGGGGATGTGCTATCTACACCCTGCGCTACAGTTTTTCAATTGGCTAAATGTCAGTTTTAAGCTACCATTTTCAATTTTACCCTTTAAAGTCCATTACCACATGCATGTAGCTTACAATGGCACTCTTAAACACACACACACACACACACACACAAACAAACAAAACAACCTTAATAAAAAAAATTTTTTTTTTTGAGACAGAGTCTTGCTCTGTCACCCAGGCTGGAGTGCAGCAGTGTGATCTCAGCTCACTGCAACCTCCACCTCCTGGGTTCAAGTGATTCTCATGCCTCAGCTTCCTGACTAGCTGGGATTACAGGTGTGTACCACCATGCCTGGCTAACTTTTGTATTTTTAGTAGAGACGGGGTTTCACCATGTTGGCCATGCTGGTCTCGAAATACGAATTCAAATAACGCGCCACCTCAGCCTCCCAAAGTGCTGGGATTACAGGTGTGAGCCACTATGCCTGGCCAAATCAAATTATTTATACACACCTCAAGACATATCAACATTATTTTCTGGCTTAAACTACTAATCTGGAAGATTCCAACCACTAGCAGTCATGAAGCTACTTAACTCGGTGTGAAACTCACCATCTCCCAGAAGGAAGACTATTAACAGCTAGAAGCTTTACTACAATTCCTGGACAGACTGCGTCATTTCCAAATGCCCCTCCTGACCTGCTCTGCTCACAGTGCAGAATTCTGCGTGCCTGAGGGCACAGTGTCCAGCACAAACCTAAGGAATGGTCTGCACGACGCATGTGCTCCCCGCCCCTCTGCAGCCCAGGGCCGGCTGGTGGCACCCTCTCCGCACTGGCCTGCACTGTGCTCTCCACGCTTCCCTGGGTCTGTTAGGGCACCCACAGCATGGCCACTTCCTCCTCAGAACTCTCTTCTTTCCAGGCCTAGTGCCTCCCGCCCCCTCTGACCTAACCTTGTCATTGTAATACCTCCTAAGTCAGTAAAAGGCACTGCTCATCCGTGACTCTCACACTGGGTGAGCAAATTCTGTGACCGATAGGCGTTTGACGACCCGCAAGTCACCTCCATGCTCGGTCATCTGCAGACTGTAGCGGTTTCATCTAAACCACACGCAGAAGTGCCTGATTCCTTATCTGTACGAGGGCACTCGATAAACACCTAAGGACTCTGAAGACCAACACGGTCAGCTGCTGTGGGTGGGCCTCAGCGCACCATCACCAAGAAGGGAGGGAAGTCCCCAGAGCATGCTGGACTCAGCAGGCAACAGTGGCCTTGAGAAGGCGGCACTGCACCTGGCCTTTGTCTAGGCACACAGACCTAGGGTGGACCGTGTCCCCACACACTTCCTACACACCTGTAGCCCTGGCCATGTCCCTTAACCTCTCTGAATCTCAGTTTCTTCTATTTCTGATAACCCCCCGCTATCACCTACTGCAGAAGAGATCACGTGGATTCGCGGTGACAAAGCTCTGATTGGATTAGAGTACTGGATTGGACTTTTCTGTTAGAAAAAACAATGGCTGTAAAGACAGCAACTCCAGGGACGGACCACAAAGAATATGCTGCTAAATGAAGAAAGGAAATTGCAGAATAATGCACAGAGAATATTACTTCTTTCCTAAGAAACGAGATTGCATATTCTTATTTGCTACCATTTGAACAAAGTACTAGAGGGACACACAAAAAGTCACTGTTATCATGCTGTGCCATCAGGCAGGGACGGGTGACAGGAGCGGAGGAACCCTGCTCAGTAAACAGCAAAATAAGACTCTCAAAATCAAAAGAATTAAGTGATGGCAAGCAAAAATCTTGAATACAAATATACTCTTTCTATCATGAAACCCAACACTAGCAATTTACCATCAGCAAAACTACATCATTTTGCCACATTAAATTAATGGTGTTCATTTACTGCCTTTGTAGTTGTTTTTAATTTGTACGTTTGGGATTTACAGCTGCACAAAATTCCTATAACCATAAGGAAGTTACGCCTAGCCTTAGGTCTTATATGTTTAAGTAGCATTATAATAAAAATTATGTATATATATTTTTATCTTCAATATAGGGTTTAATTAACATTAAAAAATTGGGGAGCACTTGGATGGTGACGCAGGTGGTACAGCAAGCAGATGCCTGTGAGGACTGCAGCTCCAAGCAGCAGGGTCAGCCCTCGCCCTGCATCACCTGGTGCTGAAAAATGTGGCCAAATTTCTCTAAACAATCAATGCCAGAAAATTGGGAAGACAGAAAAGCAAACTGAACTTAAAAATAATTATTATATATAGATATAGATATATATGCTATTAAAAACTTTAAGGCGATGAAGGGCAAAACATCAGTTTTAAAGTAGGCATAGCTGAGTGTAAATCCTGATTCAACCACTCAGTCGCTAGATTAGAAAGCAGGACAGGTTACAGAAATAAAAATCAACTAGTAAGCTAACATATCTAGAAGAGCAATATAAAAGATACTCTGAAAATGATTGATACATGACATTTAAACCACTAAATGATCCATTTTTCAAACATTACCAGAACTGTGGTTTTAGATCCAAAACTGCCTTCGGTTGTAAATAAAATCCGGTACTGCCAATAGCTACAGAGTAAAAACATGTTCGAATAGTTTTCAGATTGAAGGAAGCTGGGCGCAGTGGCTTATGTCTATAATTCCAGCACTTTAAGAGGCTGAAGCAGGAAGATCACTTGAGGCAGGGGGTTCAAGACCAGCCTGGGAGACAGAGTGAGAATCCTCTTTTAAAAAAAAAAAAGTTGAAGGAAGCCCTAAGACTGTGGGCTCTGAACCTCACATGCATGCGCCTCACATTTATCTGCTAAGAAGTAATGTGTGGGCGGCTTCATTTGCTGCATCTATAATATGATCTACTGTAGATTCATTTTCTTGTTAGATAATGAATCCTTAACCTGAGTAGCTCCCTCTAGAAATCTAGAGTTGAATTTCAACCAAAGAATGGCCTCATTGCCTGCTGATTGCTAGGAGGTATTACTTGTAGATAGATATGCGGTGCAATGAAACTGATACACCCCCAAAAAGAACTTCAATGAATGAATGGATGGATGGATGGATGGAAGGGTAGGTAGGTGGTTGGACAGACAGGTAAACAGTAGTGAATAAATAAATGGACAGATACGTAGACAAACAGATCCATTCAGACAGAAGACTGAAATTTGCTCCTGACAATTTCCCACAGTGTCATCACTAAAACAAAAATCATAAAAATACAAACAACAGTAAGACTACTCCCAAATTAATCAACTGCTTCAACCAAGAAAAGGTAGGGTGGAAAAAACTGTCAATCACTTTAAAAACTGTTACACGACTGCATTCATTTTTAAAGATACAGGTCAAAATTTTCAAAAGCTCAAGGAAACCTCCTAAAAAGTTTACTGGTAACAGGAGCTCAAGAGCAGCCTAGGCAACATCACACACATTTCTAAAAGGAAGAAAAAAATAAATAAAATTAGCAGGGCATGATGGACCACACCTGGAGTCCCAGAAAGACCTGTCTCTAGAAGGAAAGAAAGAACGAAAGAAAGAAAAAAGAAAGGTCTACTGGATAAGAGACACACATAGAAAACAGCAGCACCACACTTGATACCCACACCACCTATTAACGCCTGGAGCTTTACACCATGACTCACATCTCAAACACCTAGATAATGAAGGACAATCAGATCCAGAGCTACATCAGTGCTCAAAGAGCAAATCCGCCATCTGTCTGACTTAGAGCTACCTCTTACTGCATAGCTAGTCCGTGTCCTGAGACATAACAGGCATTCATCATGAGCAACTGAACACAGATGGGTCTGTGAGCACCTGCCAAGTGTTAGACACTGTGCTGGGTGCTTTTAATTTTCAAATAACCTGGCAAGGTGGAGGTCACCACCTCTATTTCACACTTAAGACACTGTAGCTCCGGAAGAGAAATGCCCAGTGGTCTAGGGCTCGCTGGTACCTAGTTCTGTTTTGCAGCCAGTATAGCCCATTTGTGTTGGGTGATCATTAGATAAGAGACTTAAGACCATGCATTTCCTCCCAGCCATGGTCCAGAATTGAGACACGGTTTCCTCAACTCACCATGGACACAGTTACGGAAAAGCCCTGCGCAGGCTCTCTAGCTCCCAGCAGTGCGTTTTCACCGACTCTCACTATCACCTGCTCCATCACCCACCACTTCTCCACCTTCTTTTTTCTTAATGTAAAAGAAATAACACCTGAGAAGTTATATAACTGTCATCACGAAGCCCCTCTCCTAGTAAAAGTAAGAGGATGAGCGCATATCCACAGCTGTCAGTCACTGCTCTCCTAAATACTATAACTTAACCTTGAGATTTAGCAAAACTGGCCATAAGGCCCCAGGCCTGGGGCGTCTGAGTGCTGCTGAAACATGGGCCATCCCACAAGACATGGATCCTCTTAACTGTCTTGGCCATACTTGACTCCAACCCATAAGAGAAAGTCAGCTGGCTGTGGCGGCTCACACCTGTAATCCCAGCACTCTGGGAGCCCGAGGCAAGAGGATCACGTGAGCCCAGGAGTTCAAGACCAGCTGTGCACCATAACAAGACCCACCATCTCATTTAATATATATATGGTTTGGCTGTGTCCCTACACAAAGCCCTTCTTGAATTGTAGCTCCCATCATTTCCATGTGTCATGAGAGGGACCTGGTGGGAGGTAATTAAATCGTGGGGATGAATCTCTCCCATGCTGTTCTCGTGATCGTGAATAAGTCTCGCGAGATCTGGAGGTTTTCTAAAGGGGCGTTCCCCTGCACAGGCTCTCTGCCTGCCGCCACGTAAGACGCGAGTTTGCTCTTCATTCGCCTTCCGCCATGATTGTGAGGCCTCCCCAGCCATGTGGAACTGAGTCCGTTAAACCTCTTTCCTTTATAAATTACCCTGTCTCAGACACGTCTTTATTAGCAGCATGAGAACAGACTAATACAGGAGGATTTTACCTTCTGGACCAATAGGGGACAGCACTGTCAGCAGCCCTGCCCCTGGAACAGTTTTCTGCTGCTTCTCCTCTTCCATCAAAAGACTAGCTCATTACTTGGTCCAAAGACATTATCTAAATTTATGAAGACTGAGAAAATTACTTTAACCATTTTTATGATGCAAATATATTTTATAGATACTTATATAATTCAGTGATGTCCTCACAGAAGTAACTCTGCCAGCATTATGTATCTGCACAGCACACAAGCTCAGAAAAGTTCAGTTTCCATCCAATATTTAACATAAGATTCGAATTGCTTCGTGCAGCATACCTGCTCCTTCCCTTTTGTGACTACAACTAGATTCTATTTCAGTATTTGCTTGAAAACAGCTGATTGAAAGTGGTGATATATATGTCAATATTTACTTATTTTGAGGTTTTTATTCCCCCACTCTGTTTGAGAGAGACATGATTCGGAAAGGAAAGGATAAATTGGTATTTGTGCAGAAAAGAGTCAAGAAAGCAGACCCAGTAGCTCCTTTCAAAGCCCTGCTTACAGGGGTGGCCCGTGGCTGGGGTCTGGGGACTTGGATTTCTAAAGGGTTCTCACCACCCTAACTAGAAAGTGGGGTTCACTGTGCCTCAACTGTTTTCAAACAATATGGCTTATGCTGAATACCTGCTTTTCTGCCAGAAGTCTGGGATTCTGGCAGAGGCTGCCTCTGTCACCAGCACCCAGTAAAAAACCCTGGGGCTAGGTCTCTGACGCCCTTCTTTGACTGGCAACATTTCACTGCCTTCTATCGTTCTACCTTGTTCTAGGGGAAATTAAGCTCCTCCTGTGAGCCTCCATGGGGGCGGGGCTCTCAGAAGCCTGTGCCTGGTTCCCCTCAGACTTCACCCTGTGCACCTTCTCCCCTGGCTGGTTTGCCTTTTTTCTTTTATCTTTCCACCATAATAAATCATGGTCACAAGTACTAGATGCTGAGTCCTGTGAGTACTCCCAGTAAATCCTCGAAGCAGGAGGTAGTCTTGGGGACTGCACACAGCACCACATTTGTACAACCAAACAATAATCAACCTTTCGCCCCTCATTCCCTTAACCCTTCAAAGGATGCACCAATCTCCACGAGCTTCTTGCAAAGAGCGCAGGGTCAAACATGCGTGCTTTCCCCAGTTCCCTGAATTCAACACATGTTCACACTTAGTACAAATTAGACCATCGCCTGTATGTAAAGCTCTTAGAAAAATCACCTTTGATGCCACATCCTCCTCATTCTGAGCTCTCACTGCTTTAGCGGTTTCTTGATAGGTTTCTCTTGGTTTGACAACAAGATAAATTAGATTTAAAATTATTTCCAATTTTACTCAACAAAGTCTACAGGTTAGATTGCCTGGGTAAAAGTGAGATTAATCTTATTGATAGAGATGTTGTTCATGACAAAAATAAACAGCATGATGAGGGAGACAGGTGCCGGATCCGGCCACCACGAATAGTTCCTGCTTTCCACCACTCATTAGAAAAATATCCCTGAAGCATGTAAACACGAAAAGTACAAAGCAGCCCATCTGGGATGATCATCAAATGGACAACCCAAGAAGACTCCACCGTCTTCACCAACAGCAGCAAAACCAGACAATAATCTGCCAGCAAAGTTTACAGAAGGCTGGGATGTGTGGGATAAGAAGTTCTGCCCGTCTGCAGGGCCCGACCAGCCATCCCTGGCACAGAACCTGCGAGGCTCCTGAGACGTGGGAGAGCAGCCTGACGTGCTGTGGCTGCACAACCAAGTGCCCCAATCCTTAGTGATGTCCAGCAATCATTTCTCATGCCTGCAGAGTCACCGGGTCAGGAATTCAGAAAGGGAAGAGAGAGGACAGCTTGTCTCTGCTCCACAATGACTGAGGCCTCAGCAGGAAAGATGCAAAGGCTGGTGATGGCTCAGTGGTTGGCACTGGAACCGCCAGAAGCTTCTTCACTCACACATCTGATGGCTGATGGTTGCTGTTAATGGGAAACCATCTCCTCCCATGGCCTCCTCTGGCAGCCTCTCCAATGGGGCTGGTCTTGGGTTTCAAGAGAACCATGTGAAAAGTTCGCTTGGAACCCAACCACAGGTCTGAGAGAGCCAGGTGAACGGTGTGTCGCCCTCAGCATGCCAGCCAGAGTGCCATTTCTACCACAGTCATGGCCCACCCAGATCCAAGGGAGGGAACAGCAAGGTCACCTCTCAATGGGAGACGTTTCACAGTCACACTGTAGAGAGGACATGTGGGATGGGAGACACTGCTGCAGTCACCTCTGGAAAACACAATCTGCCACTATCCATCCTCTGGCCACCACATGTCACATCCTCCCACATGCAAAATGAACCTGACACCTCCCCAGGGACCCCAAGGCCTGTGTGATTACTGCCATCAGCTTAAAGTTAGGGGGGGCGTCTCATCAGGTAAACCCTGCACAGCTGAGGAGCCTGTATGCAGGAACACGAAGTGCCTCAAGTCCACCCCTCCTCCACCTCCGTCTCCCCAATGCGGGTCTAAAGATCTGACCCAGACATACCCACACCCAACCCACAATGTCCCACCCAGGATAGCCACACTCGAGGCAGGCACACAGCGCCAGCACCTTGATCAGGGCTCTGTCCTGGTACCTGGGGCTTGTTCTCTGGGATCTTGGCTCCGCCTTCTCAGATGTACTTCATTTTCCATGAAAAGTACCCCTTTACAGCTGGGTGATTTTCACAGCCTGCTTCCTGCTCACAGGAGTCTGGGGGTCCAAAGACTTCTTTTCATTTTGTATTGACTCTGCTCCTTTGAGTCCAGGCAGACACATAATTTCTTTAAATATGTTGTGAGCTTTCTGTGCATTAATTCATAATCTACTCCATTAGACAAGCCAGACTCATAAAGAGACAAGCCCCTTTCTTCCTGGGCTCCCCTAAGAGGCTGTGGCATGACAATGCCCTTTGGATTCTTCGAGGCCGGACTGTGGATTTAATGCAAGAACCTACAGGCCTCTCCTACTGCAGAAAGGCTGGACGCTGCCCTTGGATCTCAATCTGAAGCCTCAGGAAAGGAGCTCACAGCCCAGTCCAGATTTGCTCTTTGCCTAAAGCCCTTTCTTCACCTGAGAAGCCTGGAGGAAAGGCTGGGAATGAGAAACAGTCTTATTTTTTGAACCCAGCAAGTCCTCTTTCTTTACACCAAGTAGAAGCCAGGTGGCACTTTGAATTTTCTGCCTAGAAATCTCCTAAACTAGATGAGCAAGTTCATTAAATACACACGTATTTTCCTCTTTCCCATAGCAACAGTGACAACAGGCTTCCCACTGCCACCTAACAAGGGGCCTTTTCCTCCAGCGTGCAATGACACATTCCCTCCCTTCCTTCTGGGGTAGACAACAGGCAGCCAGCAAGCCAAGCCCAGCCTGCTGAGGACCAAATCCAGGGCACCCATGTGGTGCTCACGATCTGCAGCGCCTTCTCACATTGGCAGAGTAGGAGGGACGGACGCGATGTGCCACCCACAGGCTAAAATACTAGACCCTGCCACCTTCCAGGAGGCCCTCCAGGCATCCAGCAGCGCTCTCCTGGAGGCCCAGAGGCTTCTGCCCAGCACCCCGTCCCAAAGCCAGAGCTGCAGGCATTGGGATTTGATTATGCCCACACCCAGCTCCGACTTCCAAAGCACGTTCAAGTTATCTGTCACTGCTTAACAAGCCTCCCTTTACTTAGCAGCATAAAACAACCATTTCATTTCTTTTTTATTTTATTTTTCTTTTTTTTTTAAAGATGGGGTTTCACCATGATGGCCTGACTTGTCTTGAACTGCTGACCTCAGGTGATCCACCCATCTCAGCCTCCCAAAGTGCTAGGATTACAGGCATGAGCCACCGTGCCTGGCCAAAACAACCATTTCATTATGCTCACAGGTCCCACAGTCAAGAATTAGGACAGGGCGTCACAGGTCTCAGGGGCCTCAGCTGGGAAGACTGAAGTCTGGGAGTGAGCATCTCCGGGGGGCTGGAATCACTACAGGGTGGCTCACGTTCAGATGGCCTCACCGCTTGGCTGCAGGGTTTCTTCACAGCACACGCCCCAGTGGACCCAGGGGAGAGCCTTTTCAAACCTGGGTTGCAGTCACAAGTCAGCCCAGATGCAAGGGGAGGGAACGGAGACCCCACTCTCAATGGGGGAAGTGTCAAGGTCACCTTGAAGAAGAGCTTTGCCGTGGCCTGTGAAGACAACACCATCTGCTACAAGCAGGGTCTTGCTCACTGTCTGCTGTCTCTCATTCAACTCTAAGTCCCACACTTGTAGCCAGAAACTTCTTCACAGGTAGCTCTGTATATGACATGGTTCCTGATTTTCACTAATTGCTCAGTGAAAACAGCTTCTAAACAAAGTTTAAGGCCCCGTGTGGTAGCTCATACCTATAATCCCAGCACTTTAGAAGGACGAGGCAGGACGAGCACTTGAGGCCGGAAGTTCCAGACCAACCTGGATGACACAGAGAAAAAAAAAAAAAACCCATCTCTACAAAAAATACAAGAATTAGCCAGTGTGATGGCACACACCTGTAGTCCCAGCTACTCGGGGGACTGGGGTTGGAGGACTGCTTGTGCTCAGGAGGTGGAGGTTGCAGTGATCACACAACTGCACTCCAGCCTGGCAACAGAGCAAAACTCAGTCATTCATTCATAAATAAATAAATAACGGAAAGTTTAAGGTCAATAAGCAATACAAGCCTTTTCTAACGTTTGAATGGCTAATGTATAAACCGTTTTACTGAGCAGCTTTTCTGGATTCTACTGTGACAGTATCAGCTTCACCATTCAGTCCCTTTCATATCCCCATTCACCGCTCCATGCAGCACAAATTCCACATGAGGAAAGAAACCAGTTTGTCAGCAGGATCACAGAGCTGCAAGCTCACAAGGCCCTCCAGAAGCCTCACAGACTGCGGCAGAACCACCCTGCACAAAAGATCAGCAACTTGGACTCAAGGCTCCCGGGCATCTGCAAACGTGAACAGTTCCTGAGGACTCTCTCACCCCAAAAAACTGCAGATGACCTTAACGTTTTTAAATACCTTTTGTCTCCCAGTAAGAAGCAATGATCATCTTAGAATACAATATCAAAAAGAGTCCAACCCAGAAATCTGAATTGATTCTTCCTCCTTCCATCAATTGCCTTTGAAAATTACAACATTTGTTATCTTGGGCTGCCCCACACCCCCCCAATTCTATTAAATAAGCTGTCAGAGCCGCTCTTTCTAGACTCCTCTCTGCCATGGTCTCTTTATCTTCATCACCATCTCTACTCCTCCATGTTGAAATGGCGTCATAGAGGATCTAGAATTCCTGCCATGCTTCGGGTGGCCGCACTGCTGGCCTGCTTCCTTCCACACACCCCACATCACAAGCAGACAAACCTTTTTTGTTTGTTTGTTTTGAAACAGGGTCTTACTCCGATGCCCAAGCTGGAGTGCAGTGGCATGATCACAACCCACTGTGGCCTTGGACTGATGGGCTCAAGCGACCCTCCCACCCCAGCCTCCTGAGTAGCTGCAAGTACAGCTGTGCACACCACCACACCTGCTAATATTTTGAATTTTTTTGTAGGGACAGCATTTCACCATGTGGCCCAGGCTGATCTTGAATTCCTGGGCTCAAGCGATCAACTGGTCCCAGCCTCCCAAAGTGCTGGGATTACAGGTGTGAAACACCACACCCAATCAGATGAATATTGGGGGAGAAAGAAAAAATATATATATATATGTATGTGTATATGTATATATATATATATATATAGAGAGAGAGAGAGAGAGAGAGAGAGAGAGAGCCAGGCATGGCGGCTCACATGAGGCAGGCAGATGGCTTAAACTCAGGAGTTCGAGATCAGCCTGGGCAACATAGTGAGACCTTGTCTCTACAAAAAATTAACTGGGTGTGGTGGTACATGCCTGCAGTCCCGGCTACCTAGGAAGCTGAGGTGGGAGGATCGCTTGAGCCCAGGAGGCAGAGGGTGCCGCACTGCACTCCAGCCTGGGCAACAGGGTGAGACCTTGTCTCAAAACCAAACAAAGAGGATAAGGAAAAGAAAAGAGAAAACGAAGCATATCTTTCACCAATTTAAAACTTTCACTGCTCCCCAATGCCTTCACAATAGAAGGTTCAGATTCCTTCTTCCACCAAGTCCCCAGGCTGCCTCAGTCGCCCTGTGATGAGAAAAGTGGCTCAAGTTACTCATTCCCACCTAAGCCCTGTGGACACTCACACAGTCACATGAAATAGCCACGCTCGGTTTCCCAAGTTGGTGTGAATGTCCTCCCAACACCCAGCATCCCCTGTCCCTTTCTCTCAGTCTTTGTCAAGCCCCAGCTCAAGTTCCATCCCCTCTACGAGGCCTCTCCACCATTCTGCGCGTCTCCTGCTGCCAAATGCCCAGGCTAGAGCTCGGGACTGTAAGACTCATGGTTTCGGCACAAGCTGCCTTCCTGGTGTTAGGTGTGCTAGTCCTACACTCGGGGTTCCAACCATATGAAATGATGCTGTGACCTTCTTGCAAACTCCCTCCAATGTCAGACCAAATACTGCCAAACAAAAGTCAGCACACAATCAATACCTGCTGAATGAACCAGCTGTCCAACACTGCCTCTCAAAACAGCCAGGAATACCAAAGCCCCAGGCCTTAAAAACAGCTGCTACAATGCCAGGATCCAAATCTTCTTTTAAGAGGAAATTACATTTTGCTTCGAAAAAAATATGTGACAACGCTGTGGCATGGTGGCGAGTCCCTTGCTGATCACCACCACTCCCCTTCCAAGCCAGCCTCTCTTTGGGTCCACTGAAATAAGAGAAAAAGGGGTTACTTTATCGAGGTCTTACCCGATGAGGTATCAACATTATCAAAATTTAAATTGCATCAGGTTTTCTCTAAAACGCTTTCTAAACAGGGGTTCCTAAACACTAACACCAACGCCAAGGACAAAAAAACAAAAGAAAAAGGTTATACAACCTAAGAAATAAGTAAGATAGAAACCTCAGTATCCTTCTCCCGATCACAGAGAACCACTACATATGATCCTATAATTTAGCCATAAACCCTGCACACCCAACCCATGCCCACAAATGACTAGCCCGTAAGAGGACCAACCACTATTAAGATAAACATTTAAAACAAAAAGTTGGACCTAATAATAGTGCCTGCTATCCTTTGAAGAATTAGGGGAAGAGAGCACAAAGGGAAAATTTAAGCACATGATGTTAAAACAGGCTGCACCAAAAAGATAAACACAGTTCTCTCTGACTTCGGTTTTTAACATTTAAAAGGTGTTGCTAGGTCAATTCTCTTTACTTATTGGTTCCAATCGCAACCAGGAAAATGTGAGCATGAGATCAAGGCAGCAAAAACCAATTTCCTGAAAATAAAATGTAAACATTAATGATAGAAAATGTAAACCACAGCTGCCAAGTAAATTGCTTCTGGAGGACAACGTTTTCCAACGAGCATTTCTTCTCAACATGTCCACGCTAATAAGCACTTTCAATCTAAGACAGCATGAACTGACATTCAAACTCATCTCTCTAGCCCTTAGTTTTAGATGGTAATAAAACAAAAACTACAATAAGAGATAAATTATCAAGGCCTATCAACTTGCATAGGTCCATTTATTAAAGTCCCCAGTAAAATCCTCAAAACACTGCATCCCAAACAGCACAGCAGCCAGTTGACAGTCAGGACTCCTGTAAGAAAAATCAAAATGGCCTGGCGATACTGGCAAGAACACCAAAACCAAAGCCACAGCCCACCCCCTGACAAAGGGGAAGCACATGTTCATAAAAACCCTCCTGCCACTGGGCGTGGTGGCTCATGCCCCAAATCCCAACACTTCGGGAGGCCGAGGTTAGAGGATTGCTTGAGCCCAAGAGTTTGAGACCAGCCTGGGCAATACAGAGAGACCTGGTCTCTACAGATAATTTTAAAACTAGCCAGACGGTGATGGTGCACACCTGTGGTCCCAGCTACTCAGAAGGCTGAGGCGGAAGGATCACCTGAGCCCGGGAGGTTGAGGCTGCAGTGAGCCATGATTGCGCCACTGGACGCTAGCCTGGGTGAATGAGTGAGACCCCATCTAAGAAAAAGAAAACCCTTCTGCTAAGATGACACTGCCCAACTCAGATCACAGAAGCAGCCTGTGTGTAATAAAGAACAGGCACGTCCTGGCAATGGAAAGCCACAGTGTTTTACTGCAGGCTTCAAGACTTCTATCTGCTGTGCTTTTGCCTTTTTTCTAATAAAACTAGATGTTTAAGAAAAAAGCTGGAGCTAGTATCAAGGTTGATTTCCTTGTACCTAATCAGGAAATCCATCTGCGTGCTCGCTGTTACACTGCAGTAGAAACCCCAAGATCAACCCACTTAATAAGGTCAACCCATCAAGTGATACAGGAAGAAAAGAAAACGAAAGGGTTACCAATGAATTCATACGCTAGTCCCGCCCCATTCCCTCTCTCTCATTTCCTCTTCCCTCTCGCCCTCATTCTCTCTCCCTCTCTCTCTGACTCTCAGGAACACACATCAGCCCAAGCATTTACTGAATACTTCCAGAAGGAGCCTCCTATCTCTACCCTCTGAAATATGCATAAGCCAAAATAAAAAAGGGATTGTTGTCACAAGAACAGATGTTGCAGAGGTTTATCTCTAAGCGCTTCATGGGAGAAATCCTACTCACCAACTGGCAATTTACCATGGAACCACAGTGCAACCACTGTTATTAACATTTGCCGCACTTGAGAAATAGGAAGAGCCACCGGTGATGGATATTTTTAATTAAAATATTCCATTTTCAGTAATGGCTGGTTCTCTCTGCTGAGTTCTCAAGGCTTTATTCTTGTGCAGTGCTCACGGCCTGACGAGCTTCACACGCACACAGAGCACATATGTTGTGATTTAGGTAGAAGGAAATCCAGCCACAGTGCTGCTCCCGTGCAGTTCACATGGCTAAGGGTATACAGTTCTGCACACATGCAAGGACTTCATGGAAAGCATTAGATTCCAAGAACACTGACAGAGAAAGCCCGCCTTAATAGTAGGAAATGCTACTATCAAACTCAAAACTCAAGTTCACGGCCTACATCTAAAGAAATGCAATATCACTAAATGTTTCCGCTTCTATAAACCAGTATTTCTCAGATTTTTCAGTCTCAAGATCCCTTTGAATTCTTTAGAATTATGGAGAACTCCTAAGACCCCCTTCCCAATTACCAGTACCAAAATGTTACCATGTCATAAATTTAAATGAGGGTCTTCTCATTTGTACGAATTCATTTAAAATTAACAATAAAAAGCCTATTACAGGTTAACATAAACGACATTTCTATTAAAAATAAAACGATTTTCCCAAACAAAAAATTTGAGTGAGAAGGGTGGCAATGTTTTTCATGGCTGCAAATCTCTTTACCGTCTGGTTTAGTAATAGAAGTCACTGGATTCTCACCTGTGCATTTGTATTTAATCTGCTGCAATACATTGATTCAACTGAAGCGCGTGAAGAAAATCCAGCATCACATATGGAGCTGCACATGTATATGAAGTCTTTTCAAATAACTGTATTTTTTGATACACACCAAGATTCAACAAATGGTAATTTCTTATACATCATTTGGATAAGGAAACTGTTTAAGCAGCTTTTTCATACTTGGTTGCATTGAAGCCCTGTGTCCTATCTGGCACTTGAAGTGGCTCTTTATCCACACATGGTGTTGTAACAGCATGCACTGGTCATCTGGAAAAGATCAGCTTGCTGAGCTGTGCAGAGCTATTCCGCAGCATCAAACACACCCCGCTAGGCCACCGTGGGCTCATCAGAACAGGCCTCAGGTGCTGGTAACCTGACAAGTTCACCATAGAAGATACAGGTTTTTTAAATTTCTAATTTAATTTACAGTTGAAAGCTCAATTTTTATCACTGGCAACAAATACCATCAGTTGTTTTCCTCGAAGTGACAAGCTCATTTCATTCTGTCTGTTATTCTTTCAGGGAAAAATAGCATTTCATGGGGGAAAACCAACAGGCCCCTCCGGATCCCACCCGTGCCTGGCCTTCAGCAAGCAGCAGATCGCCATCTGTGCAGAGGCACTCAGTGTGGTGAAGACACACGTGCAGAAGGACCCAGACTTGACAAAAGTAGTGTGTTTCTGTGGCCAGTGATGAGGCTACCAAGGATGCAACGACTGGGTCAGCTGGGAGCCACTACGACTCCCACACCACCAGTGCAGAGGCGGGCGCCGGGGAAACACAGGCACTGTCTTAGCAACCGACCTCACAAACCCCCGAAAGGGTCTTGAAGACCCCAGGATACTACAAGCATGGTTTGAGAACTGAACTACACTAAAGTTGTAAGAATGTGAAGACATACTGCCGCAAATTTTCTGTATTTATGGCAAGCATCATGGGAATACTTAAATATTTCTAGGCCCTCTTTGCCCAAATGAATCTCCCATTCTGTTAGGACACTAAGTAAGCATAGAGATAAGTGAAAATTACAAAGCTCCAGCTTACTGAGATCCACTTGGCCACAGAGAATAATTAATGAGCTGCCCGATAAAGGTATTTGAAACGAGCTTGCTGCACTGTGCAGTCACGTCCTGTTCCCTTCCCAGATGCAAACAAATCTGGAACCCGTCCTCCCGCTGCCATCACACCCAGGGCAAGCCACTTACGTCTTGCCCCTGCACTAGAGCAGCCTCTGAGCACACTTCTCCCTTCCACTCCTACACCTGCGATCCCTCACTCTAGTCTCTTAAATATAAAGCCGATCACAACACCGCGTGCATGAAACCCCACAGCTGATCTCTAGCACACCTGAGTTTTATTTAGTTCCTTACCCAGGTCTGCAAGCCCAGCACAATTTGGTCTAGGCCTCTCTCTACTACCTACTCTGTGTTCTCCTCCTCACTCACAGCTACAGCCAAGCCAGCCTTCTTTCTATTTCTGAACTAGGACACATTCGCTCCTGCCTGCTTCAAATAAGGACAAATAAAACCCAGTGGCACAAAGCAAAGCTGCACTAGGAGGGAAAAGCATAGCCATTAATACAAACATAAGAGAAGAAGGAAAGCTGAGGGTGAGTGAGCCATCACAAGAAGACAGACCCAAAGAAAGTAAAAGGAAGTAAGGATCCAAAGCTGACAGAATGAAAGCAAACATTTAACAAAGAAGATCCGCCAAGCCGCAAGTTGGTTCCCTGAGAAGAACCGGCCTCTCATGCAGTGACTCTCAACCCGTATTTTATTATTGCGCAATCTTTCCCTAATCCCCCTCCCATGACATGTTGACACTGCAGGTATACTATGTATCCATTCTGTGCATGCACTGCACACACTTCTGTGCCTTGTTCATAAAAAGCAACATTTCGCTATCATCCCCATGCCTGCTCTACTAAGACTAATCAAGAATGAAAGAAAGGCTGGGCACAGTGGCTCACGCCTATAATCCTAGCAGTTTGGGAGGCCAGGACAGGTGGATTGCCTGAGCTTAGGAGTTTGAGACCACCCTGGGCAACATGGTGAAACCCCGGCTCTACTAAAAATACAAAAATTAGCTGGGCTTGGTGGTGTGCACCCATGGTCCACACCACAGGAGGCAGGGGAATCGCTTCAACCTGGGAGGCAGAGGTTGCAGTGAGCCAAGATCATGCCACTGCACTCCAGCCTGGGCGACAGAGTGACACTCCGTCTCCAAAAAAAGAAGAGGAGGGGAGGCCAGGGGGAAAGAACGTGAGGAAGGAAGAAGGAAGGACGGGAGGAAGGGAGGAAGAAAGGAAGGGAAAGAGGAAGGGAGGGAGGAAGGGAGGGAGGAACACTGCACAGAATTCTAAAAGGGAGAACTATCCACATGGACAAGACAAGAGGTGACTGAACAACTTTCTGCCACTGAACATTTTAAGTAACAAAGAAAAAGACAAGTTCCTAGAAAAACACAACTCGTCAAAACTGACTTATAAAGGCGTAAAAGACATAATAATCATTTTAAAAACAAATCACAAGTTTAAAAAAATCATTCCACAGAGAAAACTCAAGACCGAGATGAGTAACTGGGAAGTTCTACAAATCTTTCTAAAAGCCAGAGGTAGAAAAAAATAGAAAAGCACTTCCCAAACTCCTATTTTTAGAACAGCATAACCTTGGGGTTAAAACCAACGAAAACTGTACAGGAAAAAAAAATACAGGTCACTTACTTTAAAAAAAAGAGTTACAAAAATATTAAACCAAATCCAGCAATTCATAAAAAGCTCAGACAGGACACCCAAGTGGGATTATACCTGAAATGCAAGGCAGACCCAACCATCAAAGACACTGTGTGTGCACGCACGCACGCATACCTGCATGCCTACTTCACCATGCTAACAAATTAAAGGAGAAAAAGCACAGGATCAACTTGATAGAGGCACAAAAAGTATTTCCTAAAATTCAATATCCACTCATTAAATAAACAACAGGTATAAGCAAGAAAAAGACTTCCTTTAATCTGATGGAGATTGCCTACGAAAAGTTAGCACCAAAATAATTGTATTTAATAGGGTAAATGGGTTCCCCTCTGGGATAAGAAAAAAGTTAAGGATGCCCCCACATCTACTCAACACTAGTCCTGGTCAGTGTAGCACAGTTAAGAAAGAAAAAAAGAGAGAAAATATAAAATGGGGGAGGAAAAACTGTCATTATTTACAGAAGACAGTGACAGTGTTTATAGAAATCCAAATAAATAGGTGAATATTCAAATTTAAATATTCAGTAAGGTTGCTGGATACAAACCAATTGATTTAAAAACAAAAACAAGAACTGTATACCACATTTCTATGCACCAGAACAAACAAGATAAAATTTCTACGACCCCATCAAAATAGCATTTTAAAATTCTGGGAATATATCTACAAAAGTATCTGAGAATAAATCTAACAAAAGATGTGAAAAAACTTCTACATGAAAAATTTAAAAACTTAATATTGAAAAGATGTCAAGTCTCTGCCTAAAGGATCTGTGGACCTATGGATTTGATTAAATCACAATCAAAGTCTCAATACGTCTTTCTGCCTCTCAGTGGAACTTGATCCACTGAATTTAACATTTCTATGGAAATGCAAAGGGACACAGGGAGTGAAGAAACTCTAGAGGATCCAAATGGGGAGATGTGCTTTTTCAGATCATCCGAAGCCACAGAGACAGGAGCGTGAAGCTGGCACAGAGAGAAGCAACCCCCAAGCAGCATGAGGGGCCAGAAACAGACCCAGGCACGTCTCAGCCCTCCTTTCCTGCAAAGACGGCCCTGCAGAGGAGTAATCACAGTCCTTGCAAGTGAAAGGAGCTGGGACAAATCAACATTCAAATGAAACAGAGCAAAACTGGGCCCTTACTTCATACCATATGCAAAGCCAATGCTGGATGGGCAATAGACTGGTGTGGTTATTAATGCATTCTAATCCGTCATCCCTGGCTGTGTTACCTGGGCACGCTGGGACTGGCAGTCACCTTCGTTACGAACCTAAATGTAAAAAACACAACTCTGAAGCTTTCAGGATACATTATGGGACAAAATCTTGACCTTAAACACAAGCATAAAACACAGGGAAAGCGCTTACACATTAAAGTAGAATAGAATTACTCATCAAAAGAGACCATCAAGACTGAAATACTGCACCACGGGGATGTTTGAGAGGAGACGAAATGTCCCACACACAAACACATTTTAAAAGGACTTTATCCTGAACATTTAAAGAATTCCTACAAATCAGTAAGAAACAATGGAACAGGAAAAGGGCAAAATCCCCAATAGACACATCACAAAAGATGCTAACCAAATCACCAGTAAGAATATGAAAAGGTGTGCAATTTCATGAGTCATGAAGAAAATAAAAATTAAAAACAGAACCTCCATGTAGAATCCACAATTCCACCTCTGGGTATATATATTTATATATTTTTTTATATATATCCAAAGGCATTGAAATCATCATGTTCAAGACACATCTACACACCCATGTTCACTGCAGCACGATTCACAATCGCCAAGATATGGAATTTACCTACATATCCAACAAAAAATGAGTGGATAGGCCGGGCACGGTCCCTCACGCCTGTAATCCCAGCACTTAGGGAGGCCAAGGTGGGCAGATCATCTGAGGTCAGGAGTTTGAGACCAACCTGGCCAACATGGCAAAACCCCATCTCTAATAAAAATACAAAAATTAGCCAGGGATGGTGGTATACACCTGTAACCCCAGCTACTCAGGAGGATGAGGCAGGAAAATCACTTGAGTCAGAGAGGCGGAGGTTGCAGTGAGCCGAGATCACACCACTGCACTCCAGCCTGGGCAACAGAGTAAGATCTGTCTTTTAAAAAAAAAAAAAAAAAAAAAAAAAGGGTCAGGAGCAGTGGCTAACGCCTTAATCCCAGCATACTTTGGGAGGCTGAGATAGGTGGGAGTTCAAGACCAGCCTGGCCAACATGGAGAAACCCTGTCTCTACTAAAAATACAAAATCAGCTGGGCATGGCAGCGGGCGCCTGTGATCCCAGCTACTCAGGAAGCTGAAGCAGGAGAATCGCTTGAACCCGGGAGGCAGAAGTTGCAGAGCTGAGATCGCGCCACGGCACTCCAGCCTGTGCAACAAGAGCGAAACTTCGTCTCAAAAAAAAAAAAAAAAGAGTGGATAAAGAAAATGTGATACACATACACCATGAAATACTACTCAGCCATTAAAAAAAAAAAAAAAAAAAAAGGAGAAGGAGTCCTGCCATTTGCAATAACTTGGGTGAACCAGGAGGACATTACGTTAAGTGAAATAAGCCACAGAAAGACAAACAACACGTGATCTCACTTATATGAGAAATCTAAAAAACTGAAACTCACAGAAGCAGACTAGAATGGTTGTCACCAGAGGTTAGTGGGTGGAAGAGGCAGGGGGGATGTTGGTCAAAAGGCACAAGGTTTCAGTTGGACAGGGAGAGTTAAGTTCAGAGAGCTACTATGCAGCATGCTGACGACAGTTAATAACACTGTACACTTGAAAACTGCAAAGATACTGTAAATGGTCTCACCACCATCAAAAAAAAAAAAAAAAAAACAAAAAACCAACAGATACATATGAGTGGTAAGGTTTTGTTAATCAGCTTGATTTAATTATTCTGCAATGTATACATCTATCAAAACATCACATTGTATCCCATAAATAAATACAACTTTTTAAAGGGGGGAAGAAAGTTA
The DNA here is from genome assembly GCA_963573385.1 of Cacajao melanocephalus. Taxonomy (NCBI): domain Eukaryota; kingdom Metazoa; phylum Chordata; class Mammalia; order Primates; family Pitheciidae; genus Cacajao; species Cacajao melanocephalus. Next base: position 39,745 of record CAUYLG010002888.1, read on the forward strand.
AAGCCATGATATAATACATACCCACAGGAATAACCACAATGAAAATACCTAACAGTGTGGACTGGAGTGCAGGGCAGCAGGAACAACCTCATCTAAAACTCAACCCAACTACTGTGCAATCCACTCCCCGAACTACCCCCTGAAAATCCACACAAATGCTAACCAAAAGCCCTATATACAAATGTTTACAGCAGCACTATTCATCACACACACACACACACACACACACACACGGCAACCCAAGTATTTGACACTGGGGAAGGAACACATAAGCTGCAGTGTATCCGTTCAATGGCTCACAACAACACCAAGAATAACCGCTGCTATACACAGCAACACGGATGCATCTCGGGTATCTTACAAGACAGAGCGCAGATACTATGGTCATGTTTATATAAGTTTCCACGCCAGGCAAAGCTATATTACTTCAGGATGCACACACAGTTCATAAAACCGTGAGAAAAGAAAAGGCAAGGGGTGTGTGCTACACAATCAGGGAAGGGTAACTGTGGGGAGGCAGCCGAGCCGGGGTCAGAGGGGTGAGCGGAGCTGACACCAGGCTGCTGAGGCACCGTGTCTGCACCCGACAAGCCCCGTGTTGTTTCTGGGTATTCCACTGCATACTTGGCTGTGCGTCTTTCTGTACACATAGCACATTCTCGAAGCTTACAGAGGTTAAGAACCTTGCTGAAGTGGCCCATGACCGGCTCGTGTTTCAACCAGCAGACACGGAGCACAGCTCCACAGAGCATGCTGTGCAGGACCTGCTGGCCTGCGAGCCTGTGAAAATCCAGTCCAAGGAACACGAACAGCTATCACATATGGCGAAACGTGAGAAAGGCCATGAGAAACATATCAGGTTAGTAGAGGAAAAACTAGACATTTGAGCCAGACTCTAACGAGCTGCTGGTAGCATCTGAACACTCAAACTCGAGACAGATTTGGAGTAGAAGGAACAGACCCCGGCGTCCCTGAGCATGATGGGCGGGACAGGAAGGCGCAGTGCCTGGGGCTGCTCTTCAGTTCCCTCCTGGCAGCTGAACCACAGGCCCCGATGGCAGACGGGGAGGAAAGAAGAGAGGGCTGCCCCACACGGGCCCTGCCCAGCCAGAGGGACACAGGCAGAAACAGGAAGGCGGGTACCAGAGCAGCATGCTGGCTCAAACTTTTTTACTGCTTTTTCTTCACTTTAGTTCTTTGTTACTTTTTCAAAACAAAAACTGAAGTGTTACATTTCTGGCCAAACGGAAAGTGGAATGAGAAACAGACACCCACATGTTTGGAGGCAACCTTCCCTGCCCCATGACCTGTGATCACGATGCGCATACTACATACAGGATCACGGGGCAGGTAGGAGGCACCAATCAGTCGTGAGACCCCATTCACCAAAATCTATGACAGCCCAGGTTTGGAGTTTTGTCTCTCAGGCTCCATTTCAGAGAAAAATAGGCCTCTATAAAACTAGCATCTGTAGAGAGATCAGGATGGGCTGAAGCAGAAGTTAATATATGGCTTCCCAGTCGAACCAAACAATTAAATCTCTGCCAGAAATGGGGGATTGATGCCCTCAAGACTCTCAACATCCTGCCTGGCAGCCCCTCCATCTGCCAGGCTGCAGAGCGCCTTCCGACACACTGCAAACAACATTATGACAGATGTGGAAATGTTAGCTCACAGCCACCACTGAGAACAGGGCTCAGAAGACCTCGGAACAATTTTTAATGCACTGCACTGAGGAATGCTGAGCAGACAGCGTATATACCTAAATTATGAAAGGAAGCAGATTTAGAATGAGTATTTTTCATATATACTACAAATTTTGAACCTCTAGCCACAATAGAATTGGTTTAATAGGTATTCAAATACTTTAAAACCTAGACTGAAAAATAATAGAATTCCTAAAATCGGTATACCTCCAGGTTCCTTTCGTATTACACATGACAAAATCTAATCTGTGTATAAGTGGCTCTAAGTAGAATTCACTTTGAGAAGCCTAAACTATGTAATCGCTTAAGGCACGTGAGCCCGAGTGTTGCAGCAGGTGCACATTAGGACTGCCCTGTGCAACTGCTGTGCCCGGTACCCTGGGAGCTGCATGGCCCAGAGCCCCCCTAACGGGTGCAGGGCGCCTCCAGGGCACTGAGGAAGAAACTAATAAACCAGAGCCCTGTGACAAGGACAGGAGATTATAAAACTACCCACATTCTGACATAATTCGGTTTTAATTCCATTTCGAAATAGCACCCCTCCACAGCTTTCTACAGCTTTCACATAAAAGCAGTCTCGTTTTCTTTCAGAACAGTGTCACAGAGCTGGGGGAAAGGAGGCGAAACTCACCACAGCCGGTTCATGCTCTTTCTATATTTTATGAATCCATATAAATAATATGTGGCTTATCTTAAACGTTTGAACTCTGGTAACATCTTGTCAGTGAATACCCAACACATTCTGAGAGCATTCATTTTAATAAAGCCTCATGACTCACCAACTACCAAAGCCTTGATTTAATTCAAGGATCAAAGCATAATTCCCATTTTCTCATGATAAAACTGTTTCTAAGAGATAAAAGTAGTGAACACATTGATTGTGTCCACATTCCATCTGGATGGGGCCGAGAGGCTGAATTCTGCGGTCGGCCAGTCCTCAGATAAGGAGAAGCCCCAAAAATCGAAAGGGGAAAGGTTGTGGGGAAAAGGAAACACAGGCGAAGGACTGTCTTTGCGATTTTACTAGACATGGTAAATAGAGTAACACATAATGGAAAAATCACTCTCCTGACAGACTTGCCTCCATCCACAGACAATGATTCAATAGGTTTTTATAGTAGTGGTCCTCTTTGTTCTAGGTGGGCAGGAGAACTTCCACTGGGCTTTTTCCCAAAAGAATTCCATTCATCTTGAAAGGCAGTCATTTATGAGTCACCTTATAAGGTTTAAAATATTATTTTTTTATATTTTTTTCAGCTCCCCTGAGTTCTGACCTTAAAAGCTCAAAGAAAAATTCAGCACCTCACAACCCTCCTCTGAAACCCCCAGGTGAATAGTTTTTCTAGAGCTCTCAGTAAAAATCCAACAAACGAAAACTAAACTCCATCAAAGTGCACTTCAAGTCAGAATACTGATTCCCCTTCACAGCTTAGGAAGAACTCAGCACTCAGGATGAAAACATGCAAGATAAAAGTGGGGGGCCCTCGCCCAGGCTCAGCCCGCACTGCCTGGCTCCAGCTCCCTACTGGGTCCCCCTGCACCAGGACCCTGGCCCCTGCAGAGCAGACCCCACAGCCAGGGCTGGGAGCAATCAACCAGCAGCACCTTCCCCTCCTGCAGCCACAGGCAGCTGCCCGAGGACAGGAGGCAGAGGGTGACCACTCTGGAGCTGTGGGACACCTCCTGCCACTCCCTCAATGACATGGACTCCTGGGGAAGGGTCTCTTTCTCCACCCACCATGGGCCAAATAAGAGCCCTTTAGGTAGCCCTTGCCTCCTCATGACCAACTGCAAGGCTGGAAATGGCTGCACCCTGCATATCATCGGGGAGCTGATTCCAGGGGTGCATTCCGGTTTCTACTCTACCATGGCTTTCCTTGGGGGAACCCAAAGCACTTTCCAGAGAGGGCCTTGTCATTCCCCCTTCACTACCAGGGTTGGGAGGCCAGTGAATGATCCTCACAGCGCAGATGAAGACTGAAGGCAAGAGACAGGCAGCTCCCGGGAGAGGTGCTGGGCCCAGAGGCAGCATGGGCTCCTGCCAGCTCTCAAGAGGCCCCCTGCCAGCTCACAAGGCCCCACACGAGACAGGCCTCAGAAAGAGGCAGTGGACAGCCAGGTGCAGTGGCTCACGCCTATAATTCCAGCACTCTGGGAGGCTGAGACAGGCGGATCACTTGAGGTCAGGATTTCAAGACCAGCCTGGCCAACATTGTGAAACCCCATCTCTACTAAATGTTGAAAAATTAGCCAGGTGTGGTGGTGCACGCCTGTAGTCCCAGCTACTCGGGAGGCTAAGGCAGGCGAATTGCTTGAACCCAGGAAGCAGAGGTTGCGGTGAGCCGAGATCGGGCCACTGCACTCCGGCCTGGGCGACACAGAGACTCCATCTCAAAAAAAAACAAGAGGAAGCAAGCGGTAGACAGGGACGACAATATTTTCTAACACAGCTTGGCTAACAACTGCCCTTACGTGTACTGAGAGTATAACAGAATATTTAGCCGGGCGTGGCAGCGCATGCCTGGGGTCCCAGCTACTCGGGAGGCTGAGGTGGGAGGATTACTTGAACCTGGGTAGTAGAGGTTGCAGTGAGCCAAGATCGTACCACTGCACGCTATCAAGCCTGGATGACAGAGTGAGACCCTGTCTCAAAAAAAAAAAAAAAAGAGAGAGAGACAGAAAGTATAATGGAAACTAAAATTTCTGAAAAATGTTTCTAATAGATTTACAACAGTCCATTTGTCCTCTGTCACCCTCACACTTAAGCATATGTGTCAGATGCACACACGTACGTGCAATCAGAGAGAGCTGTGCAGCTCAGGGGAGCAGGATCTGGGTCCACAAAGCCCCATTTTTCAGGGAACTGAAAAGAAGTGTTCCAGCATGCTGGGTCCGTACTCAGGGACCTGGCAACAGCGCCCCTTTAGATATTCACATCTACCACAGTACACACAGTACACATGCAACCTTACCCCACTTCCCAGGAAACTGACGCTCACTTTACAGGAAAGGCCACAAGCCAGGACTCGGCTGAGCTATCTTCTGAATCCAGGTCCACCTAGTACCTATGCTTCCAACACAAGCATCCTCCCAGCAACACAGAAATCCCGTGACATCCTGAGAGGTGTCATCTAGTTCCTCCTGGAATGTTCAGTGAGTGAGATGAGGCTGTCTGTCCCATGGAGGCGTCGCTTGCAGCTGGCCCTCAGAAGCCATGGCCGGAGCACTCCCTCTCTAGTGCCCAGGGAGCTCTTCTCAGCCTGGGAGTATCCAAGTTCCTTCAGAGCCCTCTCTTTCCTTCAACATCCCCAGCTGTCTGCAACTCTCCCTAAGGGGCGCTACTCCCAGGCCTCTCAGGATCCTAGATCACTTCCTTTGGCCATTATTTCTTGGTGTGCTCTGTGAATGCACCTCAAAGCAGAAGGTCCAGAAGAAAATCGGAAGCTCCATGTGCAGTCTCCACTGAGGAGGAGAACAGGCCTGCACAGCCTGAGAATGGGCATTGATGAAGGCATCACATACACAGCTTCTGGACAAACCCAGGGCTTTCACATGAGTCACTAAATGTGTATCTGCATTTATGCAATTGACGGGAAAAATAGAGTGGGAGGGAAGGAATGGAGGAAGAAAGCAGGGAAAGAAGGGAGCAAGGGAGAGAAAGGGGAGACTAAATGCAGGACTTTCCAAGTACCTCTGTTATAAATTTTACCATTACCACAATCTACCAGCATGCCATCCCTTCAAGGTTGGGGTAAATCATGAGTCATTCGTCTACATTAGTACCTGTCCTTCCCAACTTTGTATCATCAGCAGACTCAGTAATCACACCTTCCCAATCTCTATCCAATACACTGACAAAAATGATGAACAGGAAAGGTTCAATCACTGAGGCCCAAGCCACACTTCCAAGGGGACCTTCCTCTAGGTTGGAAGAGGAACAAAATAATTCTCAGGATATGGGTGGCCGCAGACTCACCTAGTATGAAAGACCACACAGGCTAGGCGTGATGGCTCATGCCTGCAATCCCAGCACTTTAGGAGGCCGAGATGGGAGGATCACTTTAGCTCAGAAGTTTGAGACCAGCCTGGACAATATAGGGAGACCACATCTCTACAAAAAAATAAAAATAGGCCGGGTGCGGCAGCTCATGCCTATAATCCCAGCACTTTGAGAAGCCAAGGCAGGTGGATCACTAGGTCAAGAGATCGAGACCATCCTGGTCAACATGGTGAAATGCCGTCTCTACTAAAAATACAAAAATTAGCTGGGCATGGTGGTGCACGCCTGTAGTCCCAGCTACTCGGGAGGCTGAGGCAGGAGAATTGCTTGAACTCAGGAGGCGGAGCTTGCAGTGAGCCGAGATAGTGCCATTGCACTCCAGCCTGGGTAATAAGAGCAAAACTCCATCTCAAAAATAATAAATAAATAAATAAATAAAAATTAAAAATGGGCCGGGTATGGTGGCACACGCCTGTGGTCCCAGCTACTCAAGAGGCTGAGGTGGGAAGACTGCTGGAGCTGAGGAGTTCGAGGCTACAGTGAACTGTGATTATGCCACCACTGCACTCTACCCTGGCAACAGAGTGGGACCCTGTCTCCAAAAACAAAAACAAAAGCCTATGTAGGAGTCACTTTTCACTATTTTACTTAAAAATGGACAAAGGGCACAAACAATTGAAAGTAATGAAACTGGCCCATAAACATATGTAAAAATGTTTAACTACACTAATAACCAAAAAGTAGAATTAAAACAATGAAACAGTCAAGTGTCTACTTAATTGCAAAGATATTTTTGAATGGCAATGCCCAGGGCTGGCAACCATGCCAGGAAAAGTCTCCCTCAGACCCCATGAGCAGGCACATAAAATGGGACGACCTTCCCAAAGAGCAATTTCACAAAACGTGCCAACTCCTCTAAAGGTTATTTATTATTTATCCAGTTACTTAGATCACTTCCAGAAACCATAATGATAAAATAACCAGAAATCTAAACAAAGATGTATATACTGTCTCATCATAACATTAGTTATAATATTGAAAAATCAGAAATAACCTAAATGCCTAATAGCACAAAAGTGGTTAAATTATGGCACTTCCCAGTAACAAAATACATACACGTATTTCCAAAGAGTCTCCTGAAAAAGGCGATGAGCTCAGGAAACATGCCTGACGGTGAAGAAGCCACGATCGCTTACAGTAATTGGCCCTTTGTTTTCTAAGTAGTTAGAAGTCAATTATTTGAAAACTCTAGCTCTTTCATGATAGATGCTATGCTGAGGTTCCTCTTGCCAGGCAGCAGTGCCTCAGGAAAAATCCCACGGTCATAATCCTGGGAATGAAAGTCTGAAGAGGAGGGGAAGTTAATCTCAGAACTTCAAAAAGACCTGCACTGAAATCCTCAACTCTAAAGGACACTTAACTACCCCACATGCAGATTTTTTAGAACATGGCTTACAAAAAAGTTTGGACTTTCTCATTTACATGGATCCCAGACCCCTCAGAAATATCTGAATTTGCTCTCTCAGTTTAAAAGAAGAGTCCTTGGACAAGGCCAGCAGGCTCACAGCGATGTGGACATAAGACTCCCGCGTCTGGAGAGAGAAAAGACTAGATCCTCTTCCTTGAGCCCAGCCACTGTGACGCAGGCTTCCTTGGGCTTCAGTCAGGTGTGAAGTGTTGTGGCAAAAACATACTGCCATAAAGATCAGAAAAGGGTCCACAAAGTCCTTGAGGCCCTCACTCGGACAAAGGGGCAAGGCGCAGAGGCTTAGACCCCGTATGGAAATAACTACTCACGCACAGGACCTGCATAAGGTGGTTATAAGTTGCAAATCGACAAAACAAGTAAGGAGGATTGCAAGGGAACAAAGCAAAACCCTACAATTACCGTTCCTGCATGAAGTTCAAACCCATCCAGGACCCTCCAGGGAGGCTGCCAGGCAAGGAGGGAAGTTCGTCCCCTTCCCAGCTGCCAGCCACCCCCACACCTTCCCGCTTCCTTCTGTTCCCAGGCCCCTGCACCATGCACCCAGCAGCGGTGCCAGCAAGCGCCAGGCTGTGTCCCTACCTCAGTAGCCCAAGCTCCGGCTCGCTGGGCCCTTTCTCTAACCATCTAGATTTTAGTAACTCCAATCTCTTCTATTTGTTCCCCAGCCCTAGGGCAGCAGCTGCATCCTGCAGTCAAGGTTTCCTTTTTGCCATTCAGCCCCTCGAACTCCCGTAAAACCAATTCCCTACCGAAATCCCCATGGTGGAGATACCCAGTGTGCTTTCTGTCTTCTTTACTAGATCCTGGTGGATACACCTTCTAATGCTCCAACTCAAAGAGAAAAGACACACATAAATCAGAAGCAACAGACACCATGGAAAGCAGCCGTGTCTGTCCTGTTGTTTGGCCATGCTGGGAGGCTGGACGGTTTGTGGTGATCAGAAATCATGACTACAAGCTATCCCGCTTTTCCCTTGGCCCACACGCCACTTTGGAGACAGTCAGCCCTGAGTTCAGGGGACCTTCTGCAAATTACCTCACCTCTCAAGCCTTCAATTTCCTCCCTTGAAACTCAAGACCAAAGCAGTGCCAACATCGCAATGACTGTTGACATCTGGGGTGAAATGTACCGCACCCCCTCCCACCACTCACTCGTGAAAAAAGATCCTTCACTCCACACTAAACAAGCCAGCTCCCTGACTGACATTCCTCAGATGACAGTTGGAATCCCTTCACTATCTCAGCCATGCACCTTGAATAGGTTCCAATGTAACGTGCGATCTTTTTAAAGACAGTGCTTCTTTAAAGCCAGCTCATGAGCAGAGAGGCCATCTCCACCCTCAATCTGGATGCTGCGTTCTATTAACACAGCCAGAAGCTGACAGCCAGGGTCTCGTGCTTCTGATTTCGCAGCATATCACAATGTCAGGTCAGATTTTGCCTTCAATCAACTAAAACCTAAACGTGTTTTCATAAGCATAAGAGGTGTTCAAACTGACACTGCCTCATTGAGTGCGGATCTTCCAGATTACAAAGAAAGCCCATCCTGCATCTTAGTGATTCACCCTCTCCCACCCAGGAAGGCTGCAGGTCCAAGGCCCTTGGAAGAGAATGGCACTGGAGATGGGCATCTTGCTGAAACACAGCCCCAGAGAAGCTGGCTCTGGAGCTGGACTGGCAGCTTCCACACGGCATGACACCCAGCCCATGCCTGCTGCTAACTCTCCATCTATTACCTGATGAAAAGGGCCGACTGTACACTTACCCAATTCTTCAATGACTTCAGTGGAGAGGATTGTAAATAAGCTGGAGAGTCAGGCACAATGGCTCACGGTACTTTGGGAGGCTAAGGCAGGAGGACTGCTTGAGCCCAGGAGTTCAAGACAAGCCTGGGCCACATAGGGAGACCCCGTCTCTACAAAAGAATTTAAAATTCGCCAGGTGTGGTGGCATGCACCTGTAGTCCCAACTGTCCTCAAAGTCTAAAAGAAAATATCACTCTAGAATTCCATCCCTAGGAAAAACACCTTTTAAGAACGACTGAGGCCGAGCATAGTGGCTCACATCTGTAATCACAGCACTTTGTGAGGCCAGATCAGGTGAGTCGCCTGAGGTCAGGAGTTCAAG
>CAUYLG010002890.1:0-18269 GCA_963573385.1 Cacajao melanocephalus
GGCGTCCACTCGCTCTCTGTGCTTTCACTGGGAGCTACAATCCTGAGCTGTTGTTAATCGGCCATTTTGGATCTCTCCGCCCAGTGATGAAGTTTTTTCTGTGTCTTAGTTTTCCTTTGGCAGACGCCCCTTCCCCGCCCGGCTGGACTTTCCCGGTTCAGCTGTGCTTACTGTGAAACTCTCCGTCCTCAGCGCTTCCAATTGCTGTTCTCCTTGTGGGTATGTGACCAGCCGAGCCGGACTCAAAGGGCACCCCATCCGGTATACTCTGCGCTGAGAAGCGCCGTGCCGGGGCGCTGGCAAAATAGCCGCGCCGGCCAAAAAAGTCGCGCTGGCGACCCGTGTGGCTCCTCCGCCGGGAATCTCCTAGTCTGTGGGCAACAAAAATTTGTCTGAAAGTGCGGCGTCCACTCGCTCTCTTTGCTTTCTCTGGGAGCTACAATCCTGAGCTGTTGTTAATCGGCCATCTTGGATCTCTCCAGAAAAAGAGTTTTAATGAGACTCGCGGTTCCACATGGCTGAGGAGGCCTCACAATAACGGTGGAAGGCAAAAGGCACGTCTTACATGATGGCAGACGAGAGAATGAGAATCAAGTGAAGGGGGAAACCCCTTATAAAAACATCAGATCTCATGAGACTTATTCACTACCAAGAGAACAATATGGGGGAAACTGCTCCCATGATTCAGTTATCTCCCATTGGGTCCCTCCCACATGTGGGAATTATGGGAGCTACAATTCAAGAAGAGATTTGGATTGGGATACAGCCAAGCCATATCAGTTGGCAAGCTGCAATCTGTAGGATAAGACAGAACACTGGAAACTAGGGAAGGAGCTGATGATGTCTTGAGTCTTGTATCTTGAAGCAGAATTTCTTCTTCTGCAGGGAAACCTCAGTTTTGATCCAGAGATCTTTCAGCTGATTTAGATGAGATCCTCTTGGATCATCAAAGATAATGTCCTTTAATGTGAAGTCAACTGATTGGAGATGTTAACTCCTACAAGCACCTTCATAGGAACACCTAAATTAGTGTTTCTAACGATAACCTAGCTGGGTTGACATTATAAAACTAACCATTGAAGTATCCTTGGTTGTAATTGTAACTAACTTCCTAATATTGGCTAAAGCCTACTAAGGGTTACTTATATGCAGGCCTTGTTCTGACATTTGATATGTATCATCTCATCCCAAGATTTCACCACTAGTAATGCCAGAGGGTGAGATTTGAAATCAACCAGTCTGACTCCCAAGGTTGTACATTGAACTGCTATGCTTTTTTGACTCCAAGTATTTCAAAAGAAAATTTATTGGATTGTGTATTTGCATTGTCAAGGGGTAGCTCTAGTTTCAGGCATGGTCAGATTCAGAGCTCAGAGGATGTGATTAAGATTTCTGTTTTTCTATCTGCTTTGTCCTCATTCTCAGGAAGGTCATCTTTTTCGTGACAGCTCCAGGTTTATGTTTTCTGAGCTCCATAACTCCAGAGGAAGGAGAGACAAGAGAACTTCCCTTTCTCAGTAGGTCAGAGAGAATTCCTCAGATTGCTTCTGAGATGCTTGCTTGGGTCATGCACTCATTCCTTTATGAATGAGCAAGGTTAGGAGAATGGGATGGGCTGGTGGACCAAGCATGGGTCCTAGGTCTACTACTGAGGTGAGCAGTTGTATACTGTCCCTGCCTGCAGCACCTAGGGTGAATGTGGGAAAGCTGGATTGTGGTTGAAAATCAGGGTGTCAACATCAGAAGAGGAAATAGATGCTGAGAAGCCAAGAAAGACAGACATCCCCAGTAATTTTGGCAATTGCAGATTAAGAACATTTTCTGTAGGATAAACTCCAAATTTCTGACCAGGACTCAAGGAATCCTTCTCAATTCTGTCTCCAGCCTTAATTTCCACTTTTTTTCTAGTTTACTGCCATTCAGCTTCACTTCCCCCTCATTACTTCCCGTGATGCCACATCATCCTGCATCCCTCCCTCTGCATAGGCCATTTCCCTGCCACGAAGGCTTTTCCTGGACATACCACTTCATTTTGCAAACACTGGCTTGCATTTCACCACTTAGGAAAGGCTTTATCATGCTGGCATGAATTCATCGATTTGTTCCTTTATTCACTCATTCATGAATATTTATTACATTCAGTGTAATGCAAAAATGTTGAGAATGTGGTGGGAAACCAGGCAGATCTGGCCCCTCTCCTCATGGGGTCATCTCCTTTCATGACAGTTGATCATGAGCCTAAAAAGGGTAGGGTCTGTGCCTGATTCACCTTTGTATCTCCAGAACTTAAAGAGCAACCCCAAAGAGATGTAAAGGCAGATGGGGTTTGGAGTCAGACAGACCAGGTTACCAGCCTAGCTCTGCTGTTTGAACTTTGTGAGTTGTTGAAGCTTCCTGCATGTCAATGTCCTCTTCTCTAAAATGGGAATAATAATTTCTACCATGTTAGATGTTTTGAATATTCAATAAAATAATGTATATAAAGCATCATTGCATTTAGCATATGATAAGCACTCAATCAAATAATAAACAGCTATTATTATAATAAATCCTCAATATATGCTTGGATGAATACCTGGTTAAATCAACCATGTAATTGCAATGGTGCCATGTGTCTTGAAGTGGGGAGAAAACAGCTTTCATGGCATTGTCTTCTCTCAAAAGTGAAAGCCCTGGAATTGAACACAAACATAAGAAACTTGAAATGGTATAATGACACTTTAATATAAAGACTGACTCATCCCCATACAGCAACTTCTTTAAAGAAAGATGATTACAGCCTAGGTGAGTTTGGTAGAAAATCTCACTATGCTTCACAACTGAGATTCTTTCCTTGCAATGTTTTCCATCATTAATGGAGTCAGGATTCATGATTCTTTTGAGAATAGGTAACAAAGCAAAGTTTTATATTTTCTCCCTCAGGCAATGTAATGATTAATGGAATGTATAACTGCCTTCTCATATTATCAACTTATTTACCTAAGGACTCAGGACAGTCCTTTTAATAATATTTTCTACTAAATGATGCATGCCACCCAACATCTGGAGACTTGGCTTCAAATCTGGGCTGAAGTTACAAATAAAAGTGGATTTAATTGTCTGTATTTAGTAGAATAGCAAATTCATAATCGGGCCAATGCTGTTTCTGGGGGGAATTTGGAATGGTGAAGGCTGGAGTAATTTCACTTAAGGGCAGAGTTTGTCAACTGAGTTGAGGAAAGTTAAAAAGAGACTTCATTTTTGCATGTGTACATGGAGTCAAATGCAGAGACAGACACTGCAGTTGTTTGTCATAGCTAAAAAAGCAAAACAACCTAATTTTCCATCAACAGGGGAAATGAGAAGTGAACTCGTTTATTCATGCAATGGATTATGCTTCAGCCGATCTACATAAATTGTACATTTATAACTAGGATAAAATGCAACAACATAACGTTGAGTAAAAGATCCCATTTGTCTACATTTTTAAAGAAGTGGAAATTATACATTGCCTAAGATTATATGTACATACACACACACAGACATATACCTCAAAGTCTAGAAATATGTGTAATAGTCACCTCAGTAAAGGAGGAAGAAAAATATGTGAGAAGTAAAGCTTAAGTAGTATTTGTAATTTATTATTTTATTTAAAAAGAAAAGATCCAGGCTGGGTGTGGTGGCTCACGCCTGTAATCCCAGCACTTTGGGAGACCGAGGTGGGTGGATCATGAGGTCAGGAATTCAAGACCAGCCTGGCCAATGTCATGAAACCCTATCTCTACAAAAATATGAAAATTCGCTGGGCGTGGTGGTGGGTACCTGTAATCCCAGCTACTTGGGGGGCTGAGGCGGAAGAAAAGCTTGAACCTGGGAGGCAGAGGTTGCAGTAGTGAGCTGAGATCATGCCATTGTACTCCAGCCTGGGTGGTAGAGCAAGACTCCGTCACAAAAAAAAAAAAAAAAAAAAAGAAAAAACAAGAAAGAAAATGTAAAATGTTAAATTTTGGTGGTATATATATATCGCTGCAAAAGTATTTTCTGAACGATTCAATTTTTTTATAATTAAATGTAATAAAAACAATAGAAAATTGCAAGGGAATTTTGTGAATGTCAATAGACTAACACATACTATTATTTCAGAACTTCTGGAAGGCAGAAAATTCACTCCCAACTTGACAATAATGACAGTTCCAAAGTGAAAGAATCTTCTATAAATTACTGAATTTTACTTGTGCCGTAGAAATAATTTCTGGCCCAGTAGAGATTAGAAATTAGGGATAATAATAAAGAAAAACAGCTGGTACTTCTAAAATGACTCATCTCTCCTAGTTTTCAGTAGAAGTCCCTTTCTGGTGGTAGAAGTCCTTATATTTCACAGTTCTGTTGGACATCTTCATCTTTTCCACCCCTGCTTCAATTTCTGCCTGGGCAAATTGGTAAATGCATTTCTATCTTTTCTTTCTTTCTTTCTGTTTTGTTTTTTGTTTTTTTTTTTTTTTTTTAAGACAGTTTCACTCTTGTTGCCCAGGCTAGAGTGCAGTGGCGTGATCTTGGCTCACTGTGACCTCCACCTCCTGGGTTCATGCAATTCTCCTGCCTCAGCTTCCCTAGTAGCTGAGATTATGGGTGCCCAACACCACGCCCAGCTCATTTTTTGTATATTTAATAGAAACGAGGTTTTACTATGTTGGCCAGGCTGGTCTCGAACTCCTGACCTCAGGCGATCCTCCCTCCTCAGCCTCCCAAAGTGCTGGGATTACAGGCGTGAGCCACTGCGCCCTGCCGGCAAATGCATTTCTAAGTTAAGTTGTTTCCTCAGAATGGCTTGTACCTCTAGAGCATTTGTTTCCTAGGGTCGCAGTAAGAAAGCATGACAGACTGGGTAGTGTTATCAACAAATTAATTTTCTCACAGTTCTGGAGGGTGGAAGTCTGAGATCAATGTGTCCCATTGATTGGCAAGTTTGCTTTCTTCTGAGGCTTCTCTTCTTGGCTTTTGGATGGCTGTCTTTCCTCTATTGTCAGTGCTCTCCCTTCTGTTTGCATCAATATCCTAATCTCCTCTTCTTATAAGGATACCAGTCCTACTGGATTAGGATTCATCCTGACAGCCTCATTTTAACGTAGTGACCTATTTAAAAACTTTATCTTCAAATATGATTACATTCCCTGGTACTGGGGGTTAGAGCTTTAATATGGGAATTTTGAGGAAGCACAGTTTACTCTAAACACGGAGATTTCTAGATTTTTTTTTCTCTTTGTTTTCATTCTACCGTCCCACCTCAAGTCATTTTATCTCCACTTCCTGTTTTTCTTTTTTTCTGTCAAGTTTGTTTTGCTGTTCAGTTGGTTTTCCTAAAACACTGCTTTGATTATGTAGGGATTCAGGGCTTGAGTTTGAACTTACTTATCACTTTTAAGTTTATCTTCATTTTATATGTATGACTTTGGGGTTATGATTATGCCTTTCTATGCCCAGTTTTCTCATCTGTAAAATGGAGTAGTAATAGTTCCAGCATATTACGTTAGCACCTGCACCACTGATTGTTCATAAAATGATTTTTAGGTGGAGTGTCTATGTTTAATTTTTTAAAAACCATCTACTGATGACCAAGGATGCTTTCTTTCTCTTCCCAGTAGTGATTCAAAATTTTCCTTAGAATAGGTGTTATTTAAAATAACTCTGACCTTCAACCTTTTATTGTTATCATGAGAATAATTTCTGAAGTTGTTTTGTCCTTATTGCAAATGAATATATGTTTATTATTTTAAAAATTAGGAAATGTAGAAAAGCAAAGAGAGGAGATAAAACTTACTTGCAATTTCACCTTCACAAGATAATCAAGCTTAACATTTTAGAGTGTATATTTCTGCCTTAGTTCATTTTGTGTTGTTAAAATACCATAAACTGGGTGGCTTCTAAGGAACAGAAATTTATTTCTCACAGTTCTGGTCCCTGGGCAGTCTACGATCAAGGCTCCAGCATCTGGCAGGGGCCTTCTAACTGTACTCTCATGTTCAGGAGGCAGAAGGGCAAGGAAGAGTGAGTGCTGGGTTCTCACATGGCAGAAGAACAGTGAAGAGTGAATCACTCTCACAAGCCCTTTTAGTGTTAGCGTTAATCCATTCAGGAAGACAGAGCCCTCATGACCCAAATACCTCCTGTTAGGCCCCACTTCTAAGCACTGTTACACTGAGGATTAAGTTTCTAACACATGAATTTCTGGGGGACACATTCAGACCACAGGACCTTCTAATTATTCTATCTCTTTCTCTCTCTACCTGTCATCTTTTGTAAGTCTTCTTCTTATTTTTTTTTTTTTTTTTTTTTGAGATAGAGTCTTGCTCTGTTGCCCAGGGTAGAATGCAGTGTTCACAGCTCACTGCAACCTCCACCTCCCTGGTTCAAGCAATTCCCTTGCCTCAACCTCCTGAGTATCTGGGATTACAGGTGCATGCCACCATGCCTGGCTAAGTTTTTGTATTTTAGTAGAGATGGAGTTTCACCATGTTGGCCAGACTGGTCTCCAACTCCTGACCTCAGGCAATCTGCCTACCTCGGCCTCCCAGAGTGCTAGAATTACAGGCATCAGCCACTGCACCTGGCCACAGGTCTTTTCAATAGTAGCATTGATATGGGTTGGCTATGTGTCCTTACCCAAATCTCATCTTGAATTATAATCCCCCCATGTTGAGGGAGTGACCTGGTGGGATGTGATTGGATCACGGGGGTGGTTTCCCCTATGCTATTCTTGTGATAGTGAGAGATTTCTCATGAGATCTGATGGTGTTAAAGGTGATAGTTTTCCCAGTGCTCCCTGTCTCTCCTGTCACCTTATGAAGAAGATACTTCTCTTTTGCCTTGCCATGATTGTAAGTTTCCTGAGGCCTTCTTAGACCTGCAGAACTGTGAGTTAATTAAATCTATTTCCTTTATAAATTAGGCATTATTCCTTTATAAATCTCAGGCATTTCTTTACAGCAGTGTGAAAATGGACTAATACAAGCATTAATTTATCATACTGGACAGTTACAGAAATATATTGCACCCCTAAAATTCATGTCTATCAGGAACCTCAGAATATGACCTTATTTAGAAATAGAATCTTTGCAGATGTATTTCATCAAGAGGATGTCCTATTTGATTAGGTCAGGCCTAATCCGATGATTGATGTCCCTCTGAGAGGAGCAGAGGACACACAGAAACACAGAGTGAAGGCCACCATGTGAAAGTGGAAGCAGAGATTGGAGTGGTGCCTCTATCACACAGGATTGCCAAGAACTGCTGGCAATCACCAGAAGCTAGGACAAAGGTACGCAACAGATTCTCCCTGAGAGCCCCCAGAAGCAGCCACGTCTGCCACCACATTGACTTCATCTGTAGCCTCTGGAGCTTTGAGAGAATAAACTTCTGTTTTTTTGAAGTCATCAGTTCGTGGTAATTTTTTATAGTCTCTCTAGGAAGCTATTCGTAATATAGATTTTGAAAATGAAAATGGGATTAGATTGTATAAGTCATATTCTTTTGTAGCTTATTTCTTTTACTGAAGCCATTTTAATCTCTTCTATGTCATTTAATGGTGTTCTGCAATGGAGTTTTTAATGTCATAATATTTCCTTTTATGGGAGTATATTAGTTTATCAGTCTCCTATTATGATTTTAGACTATGTTATAAAGTTTTCCTTAGAAAAATGACTTAAATGTTAGATTCTCATAAGAATTAAATATGGAGGGAC
This sequence comes from Cacajao melanocephalus, assembly GCA_963573385.1. NCBI lineage: Eukaryota > Metazoa > Chordata > Mammalia > Primates > Pitheciidae > Cacajao > Cacajao melanocephalus. Next base: position 7,719 of record CAUYLG010002890.1, read on the forward strand.
CTTGGCATTCTTGTTCCTTGCTATATTTATGAAATAGTGCTGGAGATATTGGAAAATTATCCATTTTCCTAGACCTATTGTGTAAAGAAAAACTGAAAGGATATGTGCTTTGAGACTATACTGCCAAACTGTATATCAGATATTTTTTCAAGTGTGAAACTAAGGATATAATTTTTGTTTTGTTTGCAAATGCGTACAATATAACTATAGTAATTAGATTTGTTTAATCCCAAAGTCCTCTTATGCAATCATTCCTTTGTGAGTCTGGAAGTAGTTTGATATGCAAACCTCCTGATTTAGTTATTTTAGACCACCCATTACATCTTCAATTATTTTGATTTTGTATCTTCTTTTCTGGTACAAATCATGCATCATATCATCCAATTAGCTGAAATTCAGAATGTGGGCACAGGAGGCAGAAATTACACAACAACTTGACACTTGTTTAGATTTGAGTCATACTTACATTTTAAAAGTAGTAACTACAGAATATGATTCAATGAATATTTGTGTATGTTATCAGAAATATTAGCTAATCATAATAGTTGGCAGTGACCTCATTGCCAACTATTGGAAACTATTTTCAATGATTTTTATTTTTTTCCCCAAATAGCAGTTGGCTTAATTTCCTCAACCAGCTTCCAGGGAAAAGACATATATTCAAATAATAAAAAGCAGAAAATTCAGTTCATCCTTGTAACATAACAACAAGAAGTTCTTAGCAGTGCTTATATTTCTTTTTACTAAATTATCAGATTAAAGAAAATAAAACCTAATCAGCAAAACCCAAGTCTGGCAAGTTACAAAAATTGAAGAAAATAAGAAAAGACAAAAGGGGGGAAAAAAAAGAGAAAAAGGGAGAAAGAAAAGAAGTGAGGAGGGAGGGAGAGAAGAAAGAAGAAAGGAAGAATGGAAGGGAGTATAACTAGCACCTCCCTTTCTAAGAAAAATATTTTAAATTAAACTCAAGTGCACTGCTGCTTCCTGTCTCTTAGCATCAAGTACTGTTAGGAGAAGTTCTACGTTAAGAGGGTATAATGTTGATCAAGATTTTACCAAATAAATTAATTGAGTTTTAAACAAATGCCATCTTTTGAAATATTGCAGTCATCAATGACATTGAAAGGGAGACTGAAATCAAACTTTATTTGGTTCCTGTTTTGTGACAGGTGCTATGGTCACTGTTGTGCTTAGTCTTCACAATGACCCAGTGAGCTAGATGCTTATCTCTATTTTTAGCATGTGGAAGATCAATTCAGGGTGAAAAAAGTATTTTCTTTAAGGTTAAGTAAAATATGGAAACAGTGTTCAAACCAAGTTACCATTGACTCCAAATCTCCTGCTACTTCTGCTCTTCTGGGAGGGTTGTCCTGGAACAGAGACTTTCATGCATGCCAAGGGAGCATGACCAAGGAAGGTGAGCAGACTACTGTGGATGGGTGCAGCTGGAGAGGGTGCAGCAAAAGGGCGTAGTAGGAGATCAACTCAGTGAAGCAGCCGAAGTAGGATCATGTAAACCCACATTGGCAATGAGGGGACTTTGTTCCATTCTGAGTAACACAGAAAGCTACTGTCAGAGTTTCAGCAGAGAAGTTATATGATCTGTCTTAGGTTTAAAATACCTGTTGTTCAGAACATGGGTTGTAGAAGTTTAAGAGTAGAAATGGGAAGGCCGTTTAGAAATATATTGTAATAATCCAGGATCCAAGAAAGACACGATGGTACTTCAGACCGAGAGAATAGCAATACACGTGAAAGATGTGGCTAGATTCTGAACATGTCTTGAAAGTGTAGCCAGGATAATTTCTTTGTGGGATGGCTATGGGGTGCAAGACAATGAGAGAATAAAGAATAAAAAAGATAGCCAGGTTATGACTCTGGTTCATTATTATTTTATATACAGGACAATTCCTTTGCCTCTAAAAAATCCCAGGCCATCAGAAGACAGTTATGATAGAAGAAGTGTTGGAACTCAGCTTCAGGGCTATATGAAGGATTTGTTTTATTTTACTTGCAGTTTTTTTTTTTTTTTTTTGCTTTTTAATATATTTTTTGATATCAGACTCCTAGTATATGGAAGGTTTAATGTTAGAAACGTCCTAAGGAGCAGACAGAGGGCAAGCCAATCTTCTAGCCTGTTTATGACTCCAGCACCAAAGAACAATTTGTTACCGTTTATTTCCACTGCCAAGACTTGAGAAGGTTGGACAGGTGCTATAGAAATCATATTTTTCATCAATGCATTATTCTTTATGAGCCTATCTTTATTTGCTATTCTTTCTCTTGTGACAGACGAGGTGAATGTGTGTCTGTATGTTGGGGGAGGGGAGTTTGGGGATTGTATGGATGAGGAGGAGGTCTTTTTGGAATAAGAACCATTTGTTTATGATCAAGTGTGAAGTAGCGTGTTATTATATTTCCCAAGGCTCTCATTTAAATTTGAAGGTGGGGAAACTCAATTGTGCTATTATAATTGGTGAATGTTTTTCCAGACTAAAATTCAATATCTTTTTTGAAACTATTCTCTTTCGGAAGACCCTTTAACCCAGTAAAATCATTTCCTCTAGGCAAAGAATGTAGAGGGAGAATAGCCAGCTGGTTGGTTCCATAGCACCATCTAGGCACCCTTTAGTAGACAGAAGGAATTATTGCTTACATTTCCTTGTATCTGAAGCAAATTATAGAACAAAATCTTGAAATAAGTTCTGATTTGGAGGACTCAGATTGATCTTGAAAGCTTAAGTAGTTATTTTGGAGAGAGAAGATGTAGAGAGCATTTCTAAAGCAAGGAAGAAAGGTGGATATAGGTGAGTGATTTCCCCAAATCAGAGAAAGGTGGCAAGAAAATTAGGGTAATTTTAAAAAGAGGAGCTTAGAGAGTAAGGAATCTGTTCAGTAGGGAAAACGAGGCCTTACTACCTGGGTGGATGGATCCAAGTGGGTGAATATAGCAAAGGATCATATTAGTTATCATGTAGAGCTGAGTCATAGCCTGGAGGTTATTGGAGGAAGAGCTCATGCCTGCTCTCATGGTCCCACTAATTCTAGTGGGTCTTCACTTTTCCCCTGAAAACATTTTGCTCATTGACTGCTTACTGGGAGAACAAAAGTTTCTGTTTCCATACTTTGGTTGGTCTTCTTTGATTACCTCATGTGGATACCTCAGGATACCCAATATCCATCAGCAGAGAACTTAGATTTGGATCTCTGCAAACCTAGGGAGACAGTGATGGTAAAGCCACCACCCCAGGACTGCCTTTGTGGAGGGACAAATGTGAGACTGAACCAGTTTGGGGCCATCCTTGAGCTATGACAGTCGTTAATTACTGCATTGCTCATTCTTTTTTGCAATGCGACTAAGGAACAATTCTCTCTCAAGCCCAAATTAGCCAGGAAATAAGCAAAAGTGTCTATATGGAATGGACATTCCTGAGATTTGCAGAAACTAGAAAACTGAACCACAGAAGACTGTTAGAGTCACCAGCTTATGATATGGTGAAATAGTCATGCTTAGCTTAACAACAGGGATTAATACTGAGAAATGCATTGTTAGGCGGCTTCGACATTGTGGGAACATCACAAAGTGCACTTACAGAAACCTACATGGCATAGCCTATACGCACCTAGGCTTTATGGTGTAGCCTATTGCTCCTAGGTTACAAACCTGCACAGCATGTTATTTTACTGCATATTGTAGGCAATTGTAAGACAATGATGAGCATTTGTGTATGTAAACACAGAAAAAATATGGTAAAAATGTGGTATAAATAATAAAACATCACAATTGGTTTAGGCCAGTCAAGATTCACTAGGTTTCCCCTAAAGGGGATAGCTAATGGGCAGATAAATGATAAAAATGGTATACCTGCGTAAGGCACTCATGAATGGTGCTTGCAGGTCTGGAAGTTGCTCTGGTGAGTCAGTGGGTAAGTGGTGAGTAAATGTGAGGGCCTAGGACATTGCTATGCACAACTATAGACTTTATAAACTCTGTATACTTAGGCTACACTAATATGCAAAACAAAATTAATCTTAGCTTACTGTAATACTTTTACTGTATAAATTTTTAAATTTTTAACTTTTTGACTTTTGTAATAACACCTTAAAACACTAGCATATTATACTGTACAAAATATTTCTTTTTTAATATCTTTATAAGCTTTTTCCTATTTTTAAAATTTTTAATTTTAATTTTAATTTTTAAACTTTTCTGTTAAAACCTAAGACACAAAGACATACATTAGACTAGGCCTACACAGAGTCAAGATCACCAACATTACTGTCTTTGGCTTCCACATCTTGTCCCACTAGAAGGTCTTCAGGGGCAATAACTTGCATAGAGCTGTCATCTCCTAGGATAACAATGTCTTCTTCTAGAATACTTCCTGAAGAACCGGTTTTACAGGTAACTTTGTAAAAATAAGTAGAATGAATACACTCTACTTATATAGGATTGAAAGAAGAGAAACACATTAGATGAGCACATATTCATTTTGGCTTTGTTTCTGGGAGCACATTCTTGATAATGGACCATGGACTGTTCCAAACAGTAAACAGCAGTTATATTGAGTTGAAGAGGCAGAAAATAGAATTTGGTATCGAGGTAGCTTTAGTATTTGGACTAGATTAGTAGCAAGTTAGCAGCTGGGGAATATGTAGGGAAGGAAACAGGTAAATTAGCTAACAGAGCCAGTCCCGTGAAGTTAGAGATTGGGGTGCTTGTGTAGCTAGATTGGAAGCACTTTGCTGATCACTTCATGCACTCAGTTGAGACACCTGAAGGTCACAGGTTAGAAGCAAGGGACATATCCTATGGCAAAAGAAAAATTCAAGTTATACCTATTCTAACAAGGCATAAAATCAAACCTGATAGGATCAAGAACTGGTAATTTAACTGTGTACCAGAATCAACATCTTTTTTTTTTTTTTTTTTTTTTTTTTTTAACAGAATGACTATATAAACAAGACTCCCTACAATGTATGATTTCATAATGATCAGCATATAATCCAAAATTTCTAGACATGTAAAATGTCACCTGTAATCTAGGTCGAGGATCAGCAAACAGTGGTCCGATAGCCAAAGTGTTCTGCCACCTGTTTTAGTGCTAAAGTCTTATTGGAACACAGCTCATTTGTTAACAATTACATTTTTAACAATTTAATTAAGGTTAAAGCTTAATAGCCAATAAAACTTTGGCCATTTTTCATCTGTGGCTATTTTTGTGCTACAATGGCAGAGTTGAGAGTTGAGTAGTTGTGACAAAGCCTGTAGGCCCACAAAACTGAAAATATTTATTATCTAACCCTCTACAAAAAAAGTTTATCAATACTTTATCTACAGTAAAAGTGGGAAATATACTCCAAGGTGGTCCAGATTTTAGAATTTGTAGATAAAGAGTTTAATGGAACTATTTTTAATATACTCATTTAAAAAAAATGGATAAACATAATGAGTGAACATATGAGAAAACTTAGCACAGAAAATAAACTGTAGAAATGGATATTCTAGAAATTAGAAGTAAAATAATTACAATATCCAAAATGAAAAAGTCACTGAATAAACGTAACTACAGATGAGGTGCTACAGAGGGAGTCAATGAACTTGAATTTGATTAAATAGAAATTATCCAAGCTGAAGAACAGAGAAAAAAAATTGAATGACTCAATGTCTTTTGAGATGGTACCAAATGGTTTTTAATAAGTAAAATTGAAGTCTTATAAGGACAGGAGATAGAGAAAGGGACAGAAAATTATTTGAAGATTATTTAAATTCTGAACATTTAAAAATTGTGTTGAAAACAGCAGCCCATTGATTCAGGCTTTTCAGCAAATACCAAGCAACATAAGTATAAAATACACACACACCCCTAAACACCTTATAGTAAAATTGATAAAAATGCTAAAGTCAAAGGTAAAGAAAATAAAATAAAAACAGTCACAGAAAAAGACATTTCATATGTCAGAGAACAATCATACAAATGATGACTGACTTTTCATCAGAAACAATAAATAGAAGGCCTCTTTACAGAGAGAGAGAGAGAGAGAGAGCGAGAGAGAGAAAGAGAGAGACTATAAATAGAGTATTCTAGTCCACAAAAAATCTTTTTAAAATGGTGGTAAAATAAAAATACTTCTAGATTTTTTAAATGGACATGCTTTGCAAGAAATGCTAAAGAAAGTTCTTCTGGCTGAAGGGAAATTATATCTCTGGGAATGAATAAAGATATCTACAAATAATATATGGATAAATACAAAAATCTATTTTTTTCAAAATTTTGTTTATGTCTACTACTTAAAATATAATTTATAAATCTGAAGAAGTGAAATATGAGACAATAGCATAAAGAATGGAGGTGGCAAATGAAATTACACCAGTATTTTGCAAGTTTCTTACATTTCGCATGAAGAGACACAATGTTAATTGCAAGTAGTTTATGATAACTGAAGAATACATATTGCTATACTTAAGGAAACCACTTAAAACATATCAATGAGGGAGAGCTCAAAAGCAAATACAGGAAATAAAATAGAATGCTAATATAAATGAGTGAACAAATGTATAAAAAGTATTCAATTAACCCAAATGAAAACAGGGAAAAGAAAACAGGTGTACAAAGAGTACATGAAAGAATTAGAAAACAAATAGTAAAATTGAGGACTTATCACAACCATATCAATAATCACATCAAATGTAAATGGGAAATGGTTTATTTGAAAGACATTTTCAAGATGGATTAAAAATAAGTAAAAGGAAAACCCAGCTATTTTCTTTATACAAAAATACACTTTAAGAGAACATTAGAAGACAGAAGGAGTTAATAAAAGTAACCCCTAGAATAATTTTGGATAGGTATTAAGAGCTTTTATCACTCGAGATTCTCAGTTGCAAGCAAGAGAAGTCACCACATATTGGTTTAAATAGAAAGGAATTTACTAAAAGATACTGTGTAATTCACAGATACCCTGGGAGAGCCAAATAAATAGGCTTGGAGTTTGTGCATCCAGGCAAAATGCCCTAAAGTAGTCCTTAGGTGATACAACTATCATGGCTGCTTGGACTGGATACCACAGGTTGTACTACCAATGCCAGCAGCTGTGACCCTGGGATGCTGCTTCTAAAACCATTATCTGCTGCTTTCTGGGGAATGGATATAGCTACTACTCTCAAGTACCACTTGCCTTCCTTTTGTTACTAACACCTTCCTTGTACTACTACTTTGATTCAAAGTCTGGAGTGCATGTCTCTGAATGACGGAGCTCAGAATATGCATTCTAGCATGCCTTAGCTGCTACAGATTCTGGGAAAGTATTTGACATTTTCAGTATCTATAATGAGAAGAAAGCTCTGACTCATAAAGTAGGCAATATTTTCCCAACAGGGAAATGGAAGCTAAAAATATATGACAAATTCCACTGGAGATTAAAGCTTTGAGTCAGATACTCTACTACTCACTATGTATGTTATCTTGGTAGCATGAGTTATTTTTCTATGTTTTTCTAAGCACTGGGTTTCTATAAAATTAAAAGTTTCACATTGAGTCTGTTATGATTAAATGAGATGACAATTAAACATTTATTACAGAATTTTACACAGAATAGGTAGTTACATGTTATTATTACACATAATCTAGTAGAGTAATTGTTACTGAAGGAGATATATCAGCAGGAAATGAAGGGCTGGTTTATTAGAATAACTATTAATTTGGTTTTGAACTCATTGAGCTTAGGCTATTCAAAAAGTATAAAAGTTAAAATATATCACAAAAAGATGCTGGTTAAAGCAGTCAGGGTCTCCAGATATTCAGGACTGGAGATATTAGTTCTTCACTTTGTGGTAGTAGGTAAATATATGGGAGGTGCTTCTGTGAAATTAAACCATGTGCGTTTTCCTTTTGCCTGAAAGGACCAAATCAACAGCTAAAGAGCTCCTTTACTTCCTGATTAAGATTTAGATCAAATCATAAAAAGAGAATGAAGATGATACATATTTTATGTCCTGGCCTCTATAGTAGTGATTAATAATTTTTCATGCCCCAGAGACAAAGTGGAACTACTGTTTTATAGGCATGTGCAGAGATGAAATAAAGTTCCCACAGCTGTAACAGACCATGTTATGGTCAGAGGCTCTTTAGAAGAGCCTTTTCTTAGAGAATGGTTAAATCTTAGGTTTATTTAGAATTGTTTTCTCAGATATTTTGTGATTGTTTTGCTCATAGAAATAATGCTACATTGAATGGTAATTGAATTTTGGGTACAAATAAGCCACTTTAACATAACACTTATTCATGTATGATATGGTACATTTGGAAATAATCTGCATTTAGGAAGGATTTTTAAGGTCCTGGAAGATGGTTATTTTAAAAATACTCCCTAAGTTAAGAAACTCTGTACAAGATTGTACCTGCAGGCAGCTCATAGAAATTTATTTCATGCCAAAATTCTGCTGATGGTGTGGATTTCAAACACAGAAGGCAGAAATAATGAACTTGAATGGATAGGTGCTATCTCCTTGAACTTGAGCTACGAGAAGCCACTGGCATCATGATCTTTTTAAAGAGTAGCTCTGGGAATTATTTCAGAAGGGCTTTTTCTTGACTTCCAGTCTTTCACCATACGTGCCTCATTTGTACTGCTTCTCCTGGGTTCCTCAACAACTTCTAATGGGTCTCTTTTGGTCTTGTTTCTACTGACTTCAATCCATCCTCTCCCCTGCAGCCAATGGGGAAAAATATCTAACACCCAAATCTAACCATGTCACTCACTGCTTATACCCAAACAGTAATCGCTTCCTGCACAGAGATGTCACCAAAGTGTGGAAAATATGCAGAATTTCTTTAAGTGGACACAGCATTAACTATCACCAGTTCACATGATGAGAAAATTACTCCCTTTGTGGTACTTTCCTCAGGATCGTATTGGATAAATAGAAAATCTAAGTTTTGTGCTAATTGTTCAACTTCCTTATAAGTTATTTACATCTCTTTTTAACTAAATGGGAGCAGTATCCATGTTAAGAGTCATTAACAAATAATAGCTTTTAGCTAGAATTTAATAGCATTATTTTTGTTTCATAACATCCCTCAAAACAGTCATGACCTTTGCTCTTGACCAGTTGGCTTGTGCTGTAACTGGACCACTTCCACCTCTTGGTAGCGATTATGTTGATTGTGCATTGTCTTTGGGATTGTACTGGTTGGCTGGGGTGGTGGCTCACACCTGTAATCCCAGCATGTTGGGAGGCTGAGGTGGGATGATTGCTTGAGCCCAGGAGTTCACAACCAGCCTGGGCAACATAGCAAGACCCCATCTCAAAAGAAAAAAAAAAGGATTGTACTGATAAAGCCATGTTTCATCTCCTGTTATAATTCTTCAAAGAAATGCTTCAGAATCTTAATCGCACTTGTTTAAAATTTCCATTGAAAGCTCTGCTCTTGTCTGCAGCTGATCTGGGTGCAATTATTTTGGCACACATGGAGTGCTAAAATCAATTAAAGTTTGCTTAGCTTTAATTTTTCCATCAGAATTGTGCAAGCTGAGCCAGTTGAGATGTCTGCGGTGTTGGCTATTGTTTGTGCCATTAATCATGGGTCCCCTTTAATTAGGGCACAAATGAGATGATTTTTTTCCTTACAAATTGATGTCGATGGTCTACTGCTGCGTGCTTCAGCTTCAATATTGTCTCATTCCTTCTTAAAACGAGTTATCCCTTCCCAAACTGCTGATTTCATAAGGACATTGTCCCCATAAACTTTTCAAAAAGCATCAGTGAGTTCAGCAGTCTTTCACGCAAGCTTCATTATCAATAAGATGATCACTCTTGCTTTAATTTTAGCAGAATTCATTTTTCTCTGATAGGGGCTCTTTTAAAATGAATGTCTTACCATTCTTAGTGCCTCAAACTAGATTCTGTTTAGATATGCTATAACAAGTTAGAACAAATTTAATTTGCTGCAAAAACATTTTGAAATCCATGTGTATTTCTTCACAATATACATATTTCATGGCTTTTTTTTTAAAGAAAGAAAGAGAGAGAAAAGAAGAAAGAAAGAGTGAAAGAAAGAAAAAAAAAGAATGTAAGAGAGAAAGAAAGAGGAATAGAAAGAGAGAGAGAGAAGGGGATTCTTGTTCTATTGCCCAGGCTAGAATGCAGTCTAAAAATGGGTATTAAAAACCTCTTTTATGCCAATAATTGTGCTTAACAATGGAGACAGGAAGGAATAAGGGATGAAAATAACAAACAAGCAGCCAACCAGTGTGAGCTAAAAGAACAGGTACTAACCCAGTGCAAAGAAACTAAGAACCTTGAAAGAAGATTTAACGAAATGCTAATGAGAATGGACAACTTAGGGAGGAATATAAATGAATTGATGGAGCTGAAAAACACAACACGAGAACTTCGCGAAGCATGCGCAAGTTTCAACAGCCGAATTGACCAAGCAGAAGAAAGGATATCAGAGGTCGAAGATGAACTCAATGAAATAAAACGAGAAGGCAAGATTAGAGAAAAAAGGGTAAAAAGGAATGAACGAAGTCTCCAAGAAATATGGGACT